>JZKD02S0255164.1:55821-75370 GCA_000966675.3 Picea glauca | reverse complement strand
GTAGAAGTTCCCTTTTTGGGTGGCATGTTGGCCAAGTATCACTTTTGAACCTTGATTTTGAGGTGGTTCTACTAGACAATCTTTCTTTTGTTGTATCTCCCAAGTTTTGGCCCTTATAGGTATGAAACTTTCTTTTATATAGTTATCTAATATTTCTTCTCTGCAATGCCACAGGTCTGATCAAAATTTTATGTGCCAAGTGGAATTTACGGTAACTTCCCCACAACTTGTTGATTTTTGTCCTTTCCAAGAGATCTCACTTGTATAGCGTGTCCCACACAAAATAATTGATATAAAATTCTAAAACTCGTACCAAAAATACTAAAGACTGTCCACTATCCAATGAAACCAGTCTCACTCAATTTGAATACTCTAGGAAGATTTTATGATTGTTTCACCTCGAACACCTTCTTGAGACTAGTCAATAGGACTAGTCAGATACCCTATCTTCCACAGGTTGTATCTACAAATGTAAGATGACCCAGAAGCTGAAATTTTTACCATATATACCTTACTAATTTCTGTGAGTATCCTCCAGAGTTTAGGGTTTGAAACATTATATATATAAATTTATATTGAAAATTCTGCAATGGCTCAATTCAAGATGATTCTAGAACCCTTTCTTTCATAGGATTTATCTCCGAAAGTATAAGGCCTCAAGAGATGAAATTTTAACCCAATGTACCTTGATCCATTTACTAAATATCCTCCAAGCCGTTTCTTCTGAAACATTGTAGAAAAAAAGTTATAGCAAAAATTTCAAGGTGTCTCAGATGTAGCAGCGAAACCCCAAGACCTTGAGCTCTGATATCATATGTTAAGAACCAAATATCAATATAGCATAGAAAAACCTCAAAATAAGTACACAATGCCTCGAAAAAGAGATAATTTCAGATAATAATCCTCTTCGAGGGGGAAACTTCATTTTACCCCACATAAATGTTCAAGTACAAGATGATTCCAAATGAAAATGTCTCCTTGGTATATATAGGAGACTAGGAGGTATAATTACAACTAATGGAATAAAGTCGACATAAATAGAATAACATTACTAATGTAATATGCCCCAATTAAGGGGTAATGAGCCAATATTAGGGCGTAACATTTCATCTGATTTATCAATACTTCTTCTCTTCTTTTGGCCTCTTCTAGCTAAATTTTTAAGATGAGTGTATCTTCATTGATCTCATTGTCCTTTTCTTTATAAAACTATAATTTTTCTTTTCTTAGTTTATTATTTTTCTTAAGTCGGGAGATTTCCTCCCAAGCACTAATGAGTTCTCCTTCCATGTATACAAAACTTCACACTCTTATGTATTTGTTTTTTCTTGGTCATATTTAAGTTGCTCCAAGGCCATGAGAAGTTTTTCATCTTGAAGTGTATATAGCTCATATTCTTCTTATTTAGTGTATGAAGATTTGTTGTTATATTCTTTTGAATAAAAAATGTTCCGTTTGAAAGACTTTCTTTTTAAACTCCCTAGGTTTATCCTTTCCTTTTATTTATTTTTCATTGGTGTTGTTTTGTTTGAAAGGATATTTAGATGAAAAATGACCAACTTTACCACAATGGAAGCATTTGAATGGTAACATACCTTTATATTTTCCTAAGCCCATCTTCAGTTTCCTTACAAAGTTAGCTTCTTCTTCATTTGAGAAATGTTCTGATGAATCATGATCTTGAGATGTTGATGATTTGACTGATGCCTTGAAGATTGCATCCTTTAGATCTAGTTGTTCTTTCCTAGTTCACATCTTATAAGAAGTTAGAATTCCATGTAGCCTTTCCATAGTCAGTTTATCTAGTTCATGTATTTCTTCTATAGAAGAAAATTTTGCATCAAGTCCTGAGGGAAGAGATCCCAATACCTTATGAACTATTATAGCTTCTTCAATCTTCTCACTTATCCCTTTCATAGTGTTTACAATCTCATCTACTCTAAGAAATAAACTTGCTACATTTTCATCTTCACTCATTCTTAGGCTTTCAAATTATATTATGTAGGATTGAATTTTGGCCAGCTTTACTTTCTCGTCTCCTTCATAATTGTTTACCAATTTGTCCCATATTTCCTTTGCAGATTCTAACTGCATTACTTTGAAAATTTCTATTTTTGCAAGTCCTCCTTGGATTTCATTCATATCTCTTGCATTATTGTAGTAATTTTTCTTACCAACTTCATCAGTTGGAAAACTAGTTGGAAAGAATCCTATTGTGCACTTCCTCTGCATGTGCGTTGACTTTGTGCCATATTCTCTATGCACCATGTTGACATCAATGACAACATATTCTCAACACCCAATTCATGTTGGAAATATTGTACATAACAACAAGGATATTGACATGATGATAATGAACCATCGGTTCTGTTATATATAGCTTCAATATCTAACTAACTTCCTTGGAATCAGGAAGATCTTGTCCACATATAACCATCAATGGTTATATTTGACTCTGTCAAATCCACATTGACTAGTTGACTCGACAAGGATGTTCAACCTGACCTTCCATGCATCCAAATCATAGTTGATTACTTGGTTGGTTGATCCACTGACCGATTGTCTTCAACTGCTAGCCAACTTTTCGACCGACAGGCTTATCGACTACTCGACCGACTGATGTAGAGATATAGTTGATCGCTCGACCGACTATTTTTGAATATTGGTCAACTACCTGACCGATTGATTCTAGAAGAAGTGTTATGAACCATCAGAACTTGATGTTCCAACAATCCCCAGTTTAATTAATGCATAATGTATATACGAATGTGGCTATTGCCAAGCGATGTAATATGTGAATTATATTTTATGAATTTTAATAAATAAAATGTGATGCCAATTGTAGAGGGACATGGACAAAGATGGGGGCTTATTTTTCCACAAGATAAGGGAATGTCTAATAGGGGTCCAAGGGGGGGATTATTTATGGGTATTAATCCAAACCCACTTTCCTTAATTTTATTATCATTGGGGATAAACTCCTATTTTTTGTTTGAGTATATGAAATCCCAATCATTAAACTCATGTAAGAGGGTAGGTGTGAGAAGTCACATTCCATGGTTATTGAGAGCATGGGGTTGAGTAAAATCAGTTTGTGGATGATTTTGAGTCAACTTTCTTGGGGAAGAGAGAGGAACTTTATATGGTCAGAACAGGTAGTTGGAGACAGTCATGCTTTTGGTATGAGCAGAGAGAGAAAAAGGAAAAACATGAGCTCTAGAGATGGAAAACAATGGAGGGAGAATTATGGAGATTTTTTGGATTTGACGAAGATTGAAGAAGCAAGTTGTCAAGATTTCAGAAGAACCAACTTTTATGGCCTAAAGATTGAAGTCATGTGTGATTTTCATTGTAACAGCAAGTGATTGTTGTTGTTTTACTAGTAGTTTTCCTAGCAGTGAATTCCTTGGATTTCCAAGTAGTGAGAGTATTGGTTACATGTTCTAGAGAGACCCTGATAAACTATTCTCAATTGTCACTTCTCTTCTCAAGTATTCTAGTTGTAATAAATATTATATCATCTATAGTGTATACATACAGTCATCAAGATTTAATATTATAAAATTTTATTGAAAAATTCAAAATTATTTCCTAAGGAAAAATCAACATTTCACAAAAATATGAATTTTCATCTCATACTTTCTTGGTTGTTGCTACAGCATGCATTAGTCTTCATTGTGGTTTCTAGTAGTGCCATATTTGGAACTTCTTTCCTGCATTAATTTTTTCTTGCATTCAGCCAAAAACATGGTTAGTATATCATGCATAACACACTTTTATTACATTCTTTAATCAAACTCTCAAAGTGACTTTAAGAATTTTCCACATCGAACAATTCAATCATAGCTAAAAAACTATTAGTTACATGAGCTTATCATTAATCGCATATATATTTTTTTATAAATGAATGTGCATTCCAGCTTCCCTGTGCTATGTATGGTTGTCCAACAGACCATATATTAATTGTTGTTACATTTGTTGCAACAACTTATATCATCATTGCACATGATTATTTCTACCTTGAGCACTTTTATGACCAATCCTCTCTTGGCCACTTTTACATTTTCAACTATACATTAAGTTGTTATTTAATCTTTCACATTCATCTATTAATTGGATCCTTTTGACCCAACACATTATATGACTAAATTGCATATCTCGTCATTCTATGTTTTTAACCTCAGATATTTAGAAACCATTTAATTTACTGAACCCATTTATTCAGCTGGACCTCTCTGAATCACTTCATTTCTTGCAGTTTTCTTAGACTATTTCCTTCTTATTTTTCGACCCATTAAATCTCAACTTGATTGGCATAGTCAATTATTCTTGCACATGTGACTTCTTCTTCTTTAGGATTTGTAGAAATCACTTTTAGAGTAATCAGAATTACTCTCACCGAATACCATGAACTCCATTGGTGCTTCCAACCTCCTGGATTAACACCAATGGATCCTTTCCACTTGAGATGGTTCTCTCATGTACCATCCCTCTTTTTTACTAGGCTAAATTTAGAACCACTTTCTTCTCTAGGATCTCTTATTGATATTCCTTCAAGAAAATCATCTTCATGCTTGGATCCTTTCATCCCGTTATCCCAACCTACTTTGGAAATGTAGTCAACACTTTTGTACTACACTCAACATTCTCTCTAGCTTCAACAATCCCTTCAATGCTGCCATGACTCTTAAGTACTTTAACAAACTCCAAACCACTTGGAATCCACTTAGTGGTACCTTTCGAGTTCTAATGTTCCTGCCATACTAGGACACCTGGATAATAATAATGGAGGTATCGTTCCCAAAATTATAGAATTGATCCTTGAAGATGTTTCCCTTATCTCCAAGTGTACACTCTAGCTTACACTATCAGAATGATAGCATTGGACATCTCAATCTTTTAGAATAGCTCTTCCCACAATGTACTACTTTATATATACATTGACATCCTTTATAGTGAATGGACCTTCACTACTTCACCCAGTACATACTTCACTCTAGTTCCCTCATTCCACAGATCATTCTAATTACCGTGAGTATATTTATTAACATAAAACTCTACCTTCAAGTACCTCTAATCATCTTAAACACCAGGTCCAATTCTTTCATAAGTTGAAAAACCATCCTTCCCTAATTCCATGCTTTGAATTTATATATGAACCTGATATGCATGTCTTCTTATGTGTTGCATAAGGATTTCTCACCTAGCATCCCCATCTAAAAGGCATAATTGTCCTCTAGGATTCTTTCCTAAACAAGTATTTTCATTAAGGGTTTTCCATGTTGCTCATCAAACTCCTTTGTCTAAGCATCAACTTATTAAGGAACTCAAAGATTGTTTTTATATCATTCATTCATATTAGTTGGTCTTAATATTAGTCTCTTTTGAAGAGATCTTACAATCATCTACATGACCAGCTTCTCAAGCATAATCATAATTATGTTTCCTTCTTTAGGGAAATAGCCAACAAGACATCATTCTCGTCCAACTACTATAAAATTATTCCCAAGCTAGAAACACAATCTAGAAATTTTCAATATTACCCAAGGCAATA
Source organism: Picea glauca (assembly GCA_000966675.3). Taxonomy (NCBI): domain Eukaryota; kingdom Viridiplantae; phylum Streptophyta; class Pinopsida; order Pinales; family Pinaceae; genus Picea; species Picea glauca. The sequence goes on along the minus strand of JZKD02S0255164.1, from coordinate 69,816 downwards.
AAATGTCCAAGTTCAACTCCCTTTCATGCTTCATACCATCCTTGGTCAACAAACCCCTTTTACCAAGGGAATCCTTTCTTAAGATTCCCTTTTACTGCTACATGAGCATACCCATCCATACATGTATGGATACCATCCACCTCTGGATGTCAATCTAACCCATTGGCCGCCTTCAAATACTCATTACTTCATGACTAAAATTTAGATCAATATTTCCTTAGTCCTTCTATCTCATCCTTTTTTAGCTACACACAATGGCATTATCAAATTTTCAATCATGCTTTTATAACTCTCATGCTGATACCAATTCATAATTGATTAAAATGATCCATCAACAGACCATAGGTTCTAATAAACCTATTTGCATGTTTAAATATGTTTATTCATAACCACATGTATTACAACACCACTTGTGCACCAAGCACTTTTATCTATCAGTCCTCTTAACAAGAGTATTTATGAACATAGGGATTATCCTATTTTTAACAACAATCATATTTGTTAGAGCTCCAACAATCCATCATTACAACAACCAGTTCATTCATTCTCTGAACTTAAGTAGTCCTTAAAAGGATTCTATCATTTCACATTCAAATTCAACCATTAATTTTTATCGGCATAATCACACTCTTGTAGGAGTGTTTTATATTCCACCAAGAAATAACAACGTTCCTATGTTTCTAGAAAATCCAAAACAATATATGGTTTTGCGCTATGTTAATTTTCCTATGAAATCTTAGTGTTGAAACCTCGCTCTGATACCACTTTGTAACATACCCAACCCCCTAAATACATTGTAAGGGGTGGGGTATTAAAAAAATTCATTTCCTTCAACCTTCTCTAAACCTCTTCATTAAGATACCATCATCTTCTGCTCGTCGAAATATTTTCGACGACTATAAGTTTTCTAAAAAAGGAGTTCTAGATCAGAAGTTATGGCTTCATACAGTTTTTAATAATTCCTCCATTAAACTGCCACATGGCACCCACATGGCTCCACGTCACTCATATCCATCTGACGTGGCACTACCATTTCAGGACATGTCATCCTCTTGAGAAGACATGGTATTTGGCATGGAAATTTTCATGGAACCTACCACCTAACTCATCAGACCCTCAGCTTATCGGATCTCGGAACTGCAACCATTCCCATTTTACATATTCCTTGAAAGGCTCGGTTTGACATGATTTGGCACCTAAGGCACAGGTTCCTTTAATATGGTGCCACCTATTCATGGTACATTGGTTAGGTGATGTCATTCAACGTCATGCAGTGTCATTGGACCATCATCCCATCGGGATTTCTCGATAAACCTTATTCCTCGATGTCGGATCTGAAATGCACTGGTTCCCTAAACACGTGGTCCTATCATGTGCCTCCAATCGTCATCCAACAAAAATGTGACACATAGCCACTGGTATCGAACCACCAGACCTTCTAGCTTCTTCGGGCATTGAATATCTCTGGCAGCCCGAGGTCCAATTGACCCATCTTAACTGAGATCAACAGTGGGCATCCACCCCCCTTAGATCCAATGGTTGGGATCTTATCCCACTATTCCAAGGGTGTCATTTGTGGTTAGGCCCACACTCAACCCCTTAACGAATCCCTTACTGACATGTGGAATGACATGTGTAGTGACATGTGGCACTCATACCACTTGACACGTGGCACTCCTTTTCCTTATGGATCCCTAATCAATTCAGCTAAATCTGCATGACATGTGGCTCCACCATCAAGTGACATGTGGTTGTCCCTCATCGTGACACGTGGACCACTTGTCATGTGACATGTCACCACCAGGCACTGGGTATCGGGACTATTCCAAGCGATATTTAATCTTGAGAACTCTTGGTGTCGGGGATTACAAAGTAATTACTTAAAACTAGTCTTGTAATTATGAGATATCTAAATTAATGTTATCACGAGATTACGACCACTAATTTTTACTACGATATCTTTGGTCTAGATTTAATCTATGATCCAATTTAAGGTCGGTAATATGCTTCCCAACTGGAATTTTTCCTACTAGGATATACAGTGGATAGTAATCCACCTATAGATCTGACAACCCAGAACTGTCATACCCTTCACATGGATGCAAGGTAACGAGGGTCCACCCCCCACTCATTAACCTACCAAGTAATGAGAAGTGTCACCATGCGGATGCACCGGCTGCAACCCTAGTACGCGGCCCAATACACACCTGACATGTGGACAAGTCTCTAAGCAACATGTTGTCCCAAATGTCGGGATACTAGGACTTCCCAATGTAGTGTGAACCTCGAGAGATCTTGGTCCAAAAATTATGAGATGGTTAATTATCTCAATCCTCGTGCTTAAATGATGCTTAATTAATATAATTACAGAATTAGACACCATGCACAGTTGCAGGGATCTACGGCCTAGATTACTCGATTCATAGATCCAACGGCTATAACTTAAAGAGCCTACCCAACGGGCTTAGCCCTTTGTGGGAAAAATCTAGATCCTTCTGCAACTTAGATGGTGACAAGTGTCACCTCCGTGACCCCATTGTCAACTCCCTCCTAATATTATGCCATAGATCAACGGTTGTCTTATGTCGCTCCATTAATCCAACAACTTCTATTAGAGACATGTTTAAGGGTTTTAAACTATTATTTGTGGAGAGGGATAGGAGTGGAACTAAGGGAAAGAACCCTGCCACCAAAACACTGTCTCACTCTAATAGTTCGGTATTGGGATTAACCTTTAGGGCCCGAGATCCGATTGAACTTTCTTGAATATGATCAACAGTCATGATCACTTTGAAGTATTCTCTGATTGATTGAACGGTGGAGATGACTCTTCATAATTCCATTCGTCGTATTTTTCCAACATCCTTTTTTCGGAATGCTCTAATGGCTACATGCTCCAACCATCAGTTAGGATCCCATGACGCCAACTTCAATCAACGACCATTATCTCTCCTCATAGCCTTTCCATCAGAGTACCATATTTTAGGCTACTATAATGTCTCTACTGTGATCAATGACTCGGATCGTTCGACACCCATCCCGATGGATCCAACGGTCGACAATGGTCATGATCCTCATCAAGCCCTTGAACGTGAGGAACCCTGACCAAAGGATAGGATTACTTCATTGTGATGAAATCAACAGATGTAATTCTTTTGGGGAAAGAAATGGTATTTTATAGTTTTACTAGTTTGCTTCAGGGCCTAGCTGAATTCGAGTCTTCTTTAGATAATTTATAAGGTTTACCAAGCCTTTAGGATTATCTGCAATCCTTCTCTACCAGCTAAGGTATTTCTCATCACTACGTGAGTAATGATTCATGCCCTATGATATATCCATACCCAAACCAGGGCATTCTTATCCAGTGTTGGCTATGCTACACCTAGTTTCCTAGTTATGTAACCATTGAATTAAATGGAAACTCTTCATATGAACGGAAATTTATAGAATAACAACAATATATGCCCAAGTATTATTACCATAGCTAATACCTTTGGAAAGAACACATAAATATTTGTATAAACTCTGTGTGCATATAGAATATACAGTTCCAGGCAATTATAGCAGCACATACACACAAGTATAGTTACCACAACAAATGCTACTATATGTAACATATAATTACCATTTCTAAACAATTTTGGCGACAATTATTCAAGGATAATTACAACAGTGAAAACCCATGACAACAATCATGTAATTACAACTTATGTTCCACTCTAACAAAAGATATATGGGAGGATAATTATATTAGCAATTACCCATAATTGGAGTACAAAATTACACACACATTAATTAAGCAAAATACTCATATAAATCACTTATATTTATGGCAGATCATCAACTACGTGCAGACCTCCAACTTTCCTCCTAACCATAGACTATGTTGCCTACAATATGATAGTAGGTCACCCCTGATTTAGGATTAAACTCCACTTGGGAAAAAATGGATTCATATCCCCCACTAAGTCTACTAACAACAATTATACTCAGATTTAAGTGCCAACTCCAGCCAGCTACAGTCTCTAATTTCTCCACATGTGTGTCCCACCTAGGAAGTGTGCCCCATTGGCTGCCCCACTTCCCTTTTGGGCTTCAACAACAAGACGGATGGGACGTTTTTTAGCCTTGTAGCTACAATTCGAACCTTGGGAAATCAATTCCCATCAGTTCTCTCACCTGGAGAGAATGCTTATAGGCCTGAAAACCCACCTTTTTCAACAACACTTCTCCCACCTGGAGAGAAGGCTTATGGGCCTAAAAAACTGCCTCTTCAACTTCCCACGAGCCTGAAACCCACCTCTTCAATTCCAATTCACTAGAAAATGATCCCAAACTATCCAAACACAAGTACGTTATCCATGGCTCCCTGAACATGAGTGTCCCCTAAAACAGAAAAATCTTCGTGTTCCATGATGGGGGAAATGCACTAATATTTCCCATTTTATTTGCATGTTCATGAGATGTCACTTGTCATCTCAAAAAATCCCTCTTGAACCACTTGGTGATTTGTCCCCTTCCTTTTGAAACTTAGGATAAATTGGTGTATCCCATAAATTAAGTTTTCTAGAAAATATTATTAAATATTCTCTTGGCTTAAGCCCCCTAAGCTTATCCCCCTAACCTAAAACTCTTATCCCCTTTTCCATTTTTCTAGAGGATTTTATCCCCCTTAATCTTTTGTTGGGTCAGTCTGCATGCAGTGCTGTGATTTTATTTTTATACAATTATGATTACATAAAACACAGGACGGGCCTACAGGCCTTTTAGTATCTGGCTCACCATCCTATTTAGTACATAGACACTCTGGCCTCAAAGTAACACGACTCACCAGACTATATGCTCAATTACAATCGGGGTCAGTCTGGGGTATTACACACATGAATTTAGTCGGTGCATTTGTGATACCTAATGGCACCACCACTAGTTCATAACATCCATACCTTGTTTTAAAGGTTGTCTTATGAATGCATTCTTCCATAATTTTGAATTGATGATAACCAGACCTCAAACCAATCTTTGGGAAGACTTTTTATCTTCTCATTTAGTTGAACAAGTATTCAATTCAAGAAAATGGACATGTGTTCTTCATTGTGACTTTATTTATTTGTCTATAGTCAATACACAAGTTGAGAGTTACATTTTTCTTTTTCACAAATAACATAGGTATTCCCAATGGAGATACACTTGGCTAATTGTATCCCTTTTCCAACAACTTTTGCAATTGCATTTTCAACTCTAATAATTATGGGGTATTTATTTTATGAGTATTGGACACTAGTGTATCTCTAGGTACAATATCAATTGAAATATTAATATCCCTCTTCAGAGGGGGTCCTCGCACTTTATTAGAGAATACATTACCGAAATCTTGCAAGACATGACAATATTCAATCTTGGGACATTTTTCTTCTATTGAATAGAATATATGGGTTGCATACAACTAGCATTCTTTTCTAAAACATTTCTTTAGTTGCAAGTATGAAATTTACCTAATAGAGGTTGATTTTGGAATGCTTCTTACTATCCCTGAGCTTCCATCTTCATCAATGTAATCAAAACTCTTATTGTAGCAATCGAGTTTAAATCAATGTGCTTCCAACTAGTCCATGCGAATGAGAACATCATAAGAACCAATTAGAAAAAATTCAAGTTTTCCCATGTGAAGAGCCCATTTAGTTCTAATGGACATCTCTCCACCATTTCACTAACTTTTCTCTTGGTTCCAGTCACTAACTGAACTATCCTTGACTTACTATTATTTCACTTCTTAAGAGAACAAGTTTAGTCAATGATTCAGATTATATGAAGAATGAAATGAGATATAAAAAAAAAATGATAGCAGAGAACACATAAATACTGTGAAACCCAACTTCTATTAATGAATAAACATAGCAAAATATTGTAGACACAAACTGGCTAGAATGATGGTAGCTTATCTCTAAAGGGAAAGAGATGTTGGCTACACTTCATTCACAACAAGATTTACATCACACTCCATTGCATGCCTAAAGGACCTCCTTCGTGACCTCTATTATATATGAGAGAGTGAGAGGAGAATAATTGCCATGATGCTTGTGGGATAAATTGGTCTAAGTTTACAAAATTCCATAGGCATGTAAAACACTAGGACTTCTCGGGTGATCACCCATCTTAGTACTTCTCTCTACCAAGTGATCTTAATTGAGAAGTTCTAATTGGATCCAATGCATTAATGTTATAGGAATGTACATAAGACCTTTAGGCAATCATTACATGATTATTGTAAGTAACAAATGGAGATGGAATTACATTACATTCCTCATCAAAAGAGTGAATATCATGGTTTATCAAAACCATTGGCTTGAAAACATTGATTCAGTGGAAAAGGTGGATGGCCACCAAGATCCACCTAGATCTGTCATCCCCCCTTAGGAAGAAATGGTCCTTATTTCCTCAAGTTCCCTCAGAATATGGGGAAACTTTTGTTGAATATGAACCTTGGTGATTCGCTTGCCTTTCTAAAGTAGGTGTCCTACTTGTAGTTGGAATTATCTTGTTGAAGGATGTCATGAACCTATTTTTGGAGGTGTTGGATATGTTCAACAAATCAAGTTGCATGATCTAACTTTGTCTGAGTTTGGGAGGACTTTGTCGGTGAAGATGTCGCGGGAAGAGCTATACCAATGGGGGCTAATGGTTGGAACCCCAAGCACACCTAAAAAAGGTTGTGGCCAATAGATCTATGAAGTGCTCTATTATATCTATGTTGAACGTATGAAAGACTCTCATTATTTAGAAGGGAGCGTCTATATATTGGACCTTTGGGTAAGGGAGAACCAGGAACCAAGTCAATGAAATTCTTGACTTGGTAGTGCAGAGGCACCCCCATGGGTGAAAAAATATATGCGTGATCCTCTATAATCTTGTCGACCTACTTCTATTGTATAGAAAGGTCCTGGTCCAAGGCTGTGGTGGTCAAAGTGACCTACTATTCACTGTCTTACTGGATCGTGAAGAGGGAAAACTTTGTGGTCTGAGATATTACTTTGTGGCACTATTTTTCCAATATCAATGAAATAGAAGTAGTCATAACTACCTCTGGTGTCCTGTAGATATGACCACCCAAAGTAACAATGACACTAACGGATTGAGACTCATAAAAAGCATGAAGTTTCCACGCATATGGTTGTCCTAAAATAAAATCACAAACTTAAAGTGGGGAAACATCACAAAGTACCTCGTCTATGAAGGGCTTGATGTCATAGGGCATGTGACATTGTTGGTTGATGCAAATTTCTCATCCATGGTTCAACCATCTGATGGTGTACGGTTGGAGGTGTGGCATTGTTAGCAACTTCATGATTTTGATGACCTCGGATAAGACTAGGTTCTTCTGACTCTCGTTGTCAACAAAGAAATGCAGTGGGGTCTCCTTCACCCACATTTGTGAATGGAAGAGGCACTCCCCTCCTCAGTATCATCTAGTTCTTATGGTTGGATTGTTGTGGCTGCAATGGTAGCAATCGATTCTGCATCGATGATATGTTTCCCTTTATTTTTCTCTAAATCATAGTCCAAGTCAAGTTCTGATTCTTTTTATTTGAGATCTGCCACCAATGATTGTTTCAAGAGATATTAATTAGTGTTGTGCCAAGAGATTTTGTGGAACTCACACCACTTTTCGGTGTCCATCAAATTTCCATCGCCCTTCTTAGCTAGAAACTTGGAATGATTTTCTTGATATTGACCCTCATTTCTTTGTCCTTCATTAAGGTTTCCTTTTCCATGCTTCTAGTGTGGCATATTTGCAAACCTAAATTTCTTCTTACTTTGTTGCTTGAATTTCTACTCAATTTGGACTGCATATCAATAAGCAGCTCCCAATGAGAATATGTCCAAGAAATCCATCTCTGTTTGGATTTACCTGTGTAGGCCACTGCAGTACTTTAGAACCAAGTGTCGCTTAGAGTCTCTAATACCCAAATTTGAGCATAAGGTATGGAAGATGTTAGTGTACTCCGACATTAGTTGGTCTCTTTCCTAATGCAAAGTTGTCCATTTCATATACTAGTCTTCCTAGCTTCCAACAGGGTAGAACTCCTCCTTGAGAGAATCCACAAAGGTTTCCCCAGTGGGTTCTCTCCCAAATTACATAGATTCATCCGTGGTGTACCTCTCCAAGTAACCTTCCCACTAAGCTCTCACATGGGGAAGGGATTTAAGGAGTGTGAAGGTGATCTTTTCGGCATCGAATTTTTTTTGGATAGAGTAATAACCTTATAGTAGATTCAACCATTTTTCTAGAGCATATGCATCTATCTAGCCTGCAAATAAGGGGATATCGAAATTGACTTGTACCTTGAAGGGAATCGTACATCCAAAATGGTTTCCTATCGAATATTCCTCGACCGCCATTGGTAGTCGTTGCAGGATCTAAGCAAAGTTTTCCATCAACTCGTTCTTCTGTCACACGAGGGATTCCTCGAGAAACGTCTTGAAAGGATATCCTGCTATGTCGTCTCTATTTTATTATGCCATGGGAGGTCACTTGGGCTAGCAATATTGATCGTCCCCAAGCAAAACTAGCTCGAGACCCAACTCTTTATACCTTGACCTCGTCGGGGATATGCACCAAGAAATAACAAGGAGTAGACTGCTCTGATACCACTGATATGGATTATATGGAGAAATAAATGAGATATAAACAAAATGATAGCAAAGAACATAGAAATACAATGAAACCCAAATTATATTAATGAATGAACATAGCTAAATATTGTAGACATCACACTCCATTGCATGCCTAAAGGACCTCCTTCACCTCTATTATATATGAGAGAGAGAGAGGAGAATAATTTTTATGATGCATGTGGGATGAATTGGTCTAAGTTTATAAAATTCCATAGGAATGTAAAACACTAGGACTTCCAAGGCAATCACCCATTCCAATACTACTCTAGCCCAAGCACAATTAACTATGGAGTTTTAATGGGATCTGATGCATTAATGCTATAGGCATGTACATAAGACCTTTAGGAAATAATTACATGATGACTATAATTAACAAATGAAGATAGCATTTCATTACATTCTTCATCAAAAGGGTGAATATCATAGTTTATCAAAACCACAAGATTGAAAACATTGATTCAATGGAAAAGGTGGATGGCCACCAAGATACACCTGGATCAGTCAAATTTTAGAGTAACGTAAATGTGACTAGATCCTGGTTTAATTAAAATGGAAATGGGTTTCTTAGAAATATTACCTTCAATTTCAACCACAACTAATTAGTGGTCTACTTGGCAATCTTCCAGTGTAGCATAGATCCTATGAACAGTCCTTGCTACAAGATCAATAGTTATATACTCTTGAATTTTATTGACATCCCTATTGTTTTCCTTCTAATGTGCAAAATTCATGAGAAAAACATCTTCTCCACATCCCCAACATTGGATAGTCTCCCTTAACCTTGTTCCTACTAAGTCAACTATCTTAGCCCCACCTTGTGCTAGTCGATCCTAATTATTTTTATGATGGGGAGACCTGAACCCTTCCCTTCTTCAACTAAGATTTGTTTTCTTATTTTCCTTCCATGAATTGCAAAGTTATGGCTTCTTTTTATTTTGATCATAACAAACATAGTTACCAACTTAATTAGAACTCGCCAGGGTTCTCGTTTTTTTAGAGGTTGCATTTAGTGGTTATTTTTCCCTCCATTTCAAAAGGTGGTGCTATTGATAGAACCCATTTTTTTTAGGTTAAAATTAAAAAAAAAAAATATTGCAACTATGATCTATAATGTTGCAAACAAAAACCTTAAAATCAACCCCTAAATTGGAAAGGGGGTAATACTAGTAGCACCCCCTTTTTTGGGGGGTAAAGTTATGACTCATTTGAAACCATGCCCTTGACAACTGATACCATTGCGAACAAAAAAATTAAAATTGATTCATAAATCAAAAGATGGTGTTGCTAGTAGCATCTCTTTTTTATTTCAAGGTTAAAATTACAACTTGTTTGATACAGTGGCCTTGACAACCAATGCCACTGTGAACTAAAATATTAAAACTAACACTTGAATCAAAATGTGGTATTACCTTGTTGGCTACTTCTCTCTTGCTACCATTCTTGGGTTGACCCAGGTTCATATCTACTATGGTTTCCAACAAAACCCTCTAAAACTATCGGCCCCCCTAGAAAACCAAAAGGCAATGTAGTACACGGGGTGCACTACGCAGTCTCCCCTGAGATAGTTCTATGGGTGGTTGCAACGCTTAGGTGCTTGCACCCTGGGAATGAGTGGGGATATGGAATTGAACCTTTTGATCTTTATTTATTTACTATAGAATCCATCTATGCTAAGTACTCTGTCATTCGTATTCATGCATGTAAAACAGTCAGATCTAGCTACTTCATCAAACATTCATCTAATATATAATCATTAACAGCAAAGATATAGCAATGAATCATTCACATAACACATAAGTTATCGTGGTTCACCCCCTCCTGGGCTACGTCCACAAAGAAAAAAAAAACATTTTTAAATTTAAAAAATAATGTAATTAATAAGATAATTTAAAAAAAAAAGATGAAGAAACCCAAATTTTAAAAAAATAATTAATTAATTAATTAAAAAATTAAAATCGGGGTGGCAGGTGCGGGAGGGGTCATTCTTGACCCTAGGGGGAATATTGAGATAAGTTTCACTTGAAGTTTAGGATACACCACCAATAATCAAGCAAAAAAATATGCTCTCCTTAAAGGTATCCAATTAGCCAAAGAGAATCGGATCCAACACATCATCGTTATTGGTGACTCTCTGAACACCATGAGAAGTATGATTAAGGGAACTCTACCAAGGGATTCACATCTCTGCAACATAATCAAAAAAAATAGATATATGTTAGTTGATATTCCCTAAGCTTCCTTTCGTCACGTTATGATGGAAAATAATCGACGGATTCTCAAGCCAACCTAGCCACCTTGTTTGAAGATGAAGGTGGCAATTCACGACAGACTCAGGTGTACACAGGAAGGCTTCATTCCTCCCTTAGGAAATGGGTGGAAAACACTACAAATGGACGATTAGAGCTACAGTATCAAGAATTATTCGTAAGGAATGGTGTAAGCAGAATAATTGAAACGAGACCTCCAGACGCCCGACGAGCTAGTATTTCTCCTATTCTGAAGTCAGACAGCAAGTGGAAGCATATTGGTTCCAATTGTAATTTTTGATCATCTAAACTCCTTTGTGCAATCATGATAGTGTGGCACCCAATCTCTCTTCCTCGATGTGCACTGACCTCCTGCAAGGGAAAGTGTGGCCCAGTAATCGTGCTATTAAGTCGACCTTGCATTTTCAATCATCCTTCTTTGATCTCAATGCCTCTCAATAGACGAAATCAACAGGATCTGGAGGGACCCCTCGACAGGCTCCAGAGTAACCCCCCTCGACACTCTTGGGGAGGAACTCCAACAACTTCAAATCTCTCACCAAAGTTTGTCTTCTCGGGTCTCTTATATCCTGGACATTCTTATCCAACACAGGATGGCTATGTGTCAGCAGCATGATGAGGTCGATGCTATATGGTCACATGTAAAAAGCTTGCATATGTATGTGGCACTAGCTCCTTTGGACATCGTACAAACTCCTTCCGGAAATGGTTCCTCTCCAACCATCAAACAACCTCCTCTTGACTTGAACATGCCCGCACAGGACAACGAAAAGGTAGAACCAGATCCTCCAGTGAATCTCTCATCGGGTTACTAATGTTTTTTAAGTGCATATGCATTCTGAGTATCTTCTATAGAATAGCCACTTGCAAATTTTGTAATGTATTGAATTTTAGTGAAGAATAGACTGAAAATTAGTTAGATAGGCGTGGAGTAGAGCTACATTTGATTTACTGGCCATGCCTTTAGGATTTTTTTGACTATTTTGTACCCCTTTATGTGCTTCGTCTTCAAAAATTTTTATTGATATGATATCCTCTATTTTTTTTCATTGATGTCAACTCTAGATGAACTCTAAAAGCATTGATGTCAACCCTAGTCAACCCTGGAAGAATCCCTAGAAAGATGGCTAAGTGGTTAAGTGGTTGAGAATCCACAAAGGTATGGTCATGAATCTTGAAGTTGTTTGAGGAATAAGGACATGAAGGAAAGTGTAAATTCATGTATCACACTCATAGATGGATAGTCATTGTCGTGCCATTTTGAATGGTAGGTGGTACGTCACGTGGTTCCTCACAATTGAGGAGTTATGCCTTCATGAAGTTGGAAGCCCTGAAGAATGGTTAAGAAGCCCCTAAATGGTTGCAAGTCATTAACTAAAGGTTAAAGTGGTTGTCATAGAAATCCCTAAAGTAAGGAAAGAAGTTACTTTGAAAAAGTATAAATACACCACAAGAAGTCTATCATAAATACACACACAAGTTCAATGATTATTTATCTTTCAAGTGATATTTTGGTAAATCTTTTTCGTAGCATATATGAGGTAGAGAAGTCTGAGGTAGCGAAGGGAAGAGAAGGGAAAATGTTGATGCTACTAGCTTTCTGAGGTTATTTGTGAGTCATAGTGGAGCAAGGCATGGACATATGCGGGTCACGGTGGAGGGCAAACATCCGTGGGTTAATAGTGTACAAGTCATGGATCTGTGAAAAGGTATCGAAGAAGATGTTATATTTTTTTTGTTGAAGATGATATGCAACGGGTCGGTCTGTTGGTCTGAGATGATGTGCACCAGGTCCTCTTCATGAGTAAAGGTATGTTTTTATGTGTATTTATCATGGATGGTTTGGCACATGCTTAAGGAATATCTTGGAGGCCTCTTGGGTACATGGATGTATATAATTGAGGTACATACATGCTTGAGATATATCCTTGGTACATTTTGTATGGTTGTTATGGTTCTTTGTTAGAGGAACATCTTTGTGATGATTGGAACATGTCTGGGGCATATACTTGGTATATGATCTTGGTTGTTATGAAGCATGCTTGAGGCATATTGTTGAGACATTGGCACATCTTGGATACTTGGCATATGGTTTATTGTATGGAATATGCTTGAGGCATATCTTGGATGCATTGGAATATATCTTTGGCACATGGTTTGTGGATTATGGTTGAGGCATATCATGAGTGATATGACACATGTTTGAGGTACAGGTTTTGGTATATGGTTGATGCATGGTATGGTACAGTTTTTGTACATGGTATGGTATAGGTTTTGGTACATGGTTGATGTGTGATCTAGTACAAGTTTATGTGATAGAGTGACAATGACAAGTTGATGTGACAGTGACAGTGACAGGTTGATGTGACAGTGTGATAGTGACTGGTTGATGTGACAGTGACAGTGACATGTTGATGTGGCAATGATAGTGACAGGATGATGTGACAGTGACAGTGACAGTGATAGGTTGATTGATGTATCAGTGACAGTGGCAGTTACAGGATGATCATTGGTAGTGACAGTTGGAGTCTACACTTATATTTCAAGGCGAAAGGATGGGGCAAGGAAAGGGGGTTGTGGCCTCCTTCCAGTTGGAGCCGGAAAACATAGGGAGATGGATCTTCCTTTAGGTTGGAGCCTATAAATCAGGGGGTCGTAGCCTCCTTCCGGTTGTATCCGGAGAACACAGGGAATTGGAGCTTCCTTTAGGTTGGAGCCTATAAACTAGGGGGTTGGAGCCTCCTTCCAGTTGTAGCTGGAGAAATCAAGGAGTTGTAGCTTCCTTCAGGTTGGAGCCTGTAAAAAGGGGGTTGGAGCCTCCTTCCAGTTGGTGCTGGAGAATTGGGAATTTGGTACTTCCTATGAATGCATTCTTGATATATATAAGAAAGCATTCTGTGGTTTTCTCCCATTTGGGTTTCCATGTAAATTCTAGTGTAGTATGTATTTGTGGTTGTTTATTATGCACTAATGAATGATATTGTTTATGATGCAATGATATATTGAATGCATAAGTGATAAACTATTGAATATTGTTCATAAAGTTGAAGTTTGT
>JZKD02S0255164.1:15557-42723 GCA_000966675.3 Picea glauca | reverse complement strand
ATATAGGAGACTAGGAGGTATAATTACAACTAATGGCCTAAAGCCAACATAAATAAAATAACATCACTAATATAATATGCCCCAATTAAGGGGTAATGAGCCAATATTAGGGCTTAACAAGCAACATCCACATATTTAAAAATGCTATATCATTTTTCTTGAATACATAATTCATCATTAGTCATACTCAATTTCCATAACATTATCATTGCATAATAACAAACTATTCTAAGTCAACAAGCATTTCATATGCATATCCAAGAATATACATATGCATAAATGCACATCCATATGCACCAAGCATTCACTGTCCACATACCTACTAATGGATATGCATTTTAACTTCATTATATGCATCATGCACTCCAGTGCATTTATATTTTAGTTCACATATTTAATTATTTATTTATGTTGTAGTTGGTTTTCCTTGAATTTCTTTGGATCCTTGTTGCCTTGTGTGCTCCCATTCTATTCATGTACCCTACTACTCCCTAGTCTGAACACTTTCTAGCCAAGTTTCACTTGGCCATTCAACAATCCAACCAATGTGTTCTATTTGCAACAGCTTCTCTTAGGCAGTCATACCCAAACTTTACCTTTATGAAACATTCCAACACCTTGGAACGAGGTAGCTCACAACATTCCATCACTCTATTACCACAACATCCTTGAATCAACTTAACCATAATCATTCCACATACATGTTATTACTTCTAGTTGTCCATTGGATTTCCCAATTTTGGGAACAGTTCTCCTCACTTCATTTAACAATTCCTTGTGAAGCCATACTTTTCCCACTCAATACCATTCCCAATGGAATTCTATTTTCATTCAGTGGCACTTTTCAAGTGAAAAAACCTTCATTATTCTATCCCTGATTTATCTTCCTTGGTATCATGCTTCCACTATGAACTCTGATATCAAAAGTGGATTTCTTGCTCTAAGTAATGATTTACACCTCACCTCATAAGCTCCTTGTTCTCTTTCACGTCATTCTTGCAACTATCTAAACATTTCTACCTTCAAGGATATGGAGTCTTACTTTTCCTTTATATGCCCATTAATGGCATTCTTCACCTACTAGCTTCATGTCCTATGTGAAGATTCTTGTTGTTGTGCCTTGCAATTCATTCAAACTCTGCAGCAGTTGACTAATAATTCTTTAGTTTCACTCTTCTTGAGTTATTTATCCACTTTTCGTTACTTTCCCTGTAGTTTTTTATTTCTTTATCCAACTTCTACAAGCTCTGTCATGCTTCCATGACTCTGATATCCAATCCTAGGCTTGAATTTATCTAATTATACCTCAAATTTTGCACCATGTGCAAGTTGTTAGAATTGTGCATATTATAGAAATTTTATCACTTAATGCTACAAGCCCTTTTTCTTCCCAACTCATGAAGAATTATATCATAATTCTCCAAATTCTAATAATTCCAAGTTATTCTCCTCTAAATCAGCTTTCCAACAAATATACTCGTGCCTTATTCTGATCTCTAAGCTTAAAGTTATTGATGGCAAAGGCAACGAAGGAATATCCATTAACACATGCAACATAGCTTCAACACTCAATGACCATCCGATAATTCTTTCGGATTTAATCTTGACCGTGAATCTAGTTTTTTTCGAATTAAATCATGATCATTGATCTACTCACTAGCTACCTAAATAGGCCATGCAACCATAATGCACACCATTCATCCAATCTTCCCTTGATTAGATCTCAGTCGTCAATATATTCTTCTTTAGCATATCAAAACCATTGGTTCTTCATCTTACAACCACCATCCAATCAAAGCTCAGATTGATCTCAATCATTGATCTATCTTGATGGATTCACCATGGGTCTAAGGCATATCTCTTCTTCGTTTCAAACTCCTATGACCTCCAAATTACACCCCCAAGTTTTGTCGTACTCACTTTGCACCTATACTTAGAATATTTTCAATCCTTTCTCTGTGGTTCTAAGGCATTTCCATCCACCCTTCCGCGACCTCCAGTATGTACCTTTGTGTTCCACCGCACTCACTTTGCACCTATACTTAGACACATTTCCAAACATTTATTTGTGGGTCTAAGGCATATCCTTTCATACCTCTGAGGCCTCTAAAATGCACCTTCTTGTTCCACCACACTTGTTTTGCACATATACTTAGAAATTTTTCTAATTATTTCACTGTGGGTCTATGAGACATCATGAGCCATCGGATCTCTCTCCTTCTGGGTTGTCCAATTTGTCACAAGTGGTGACCACTTGGGTCGTCTAATCTCTCACCCTCTAGGGCATCTGATCTGTGACTAGTGATGACCTCATGGGCCATTTGATATGTGACAAGTGGCAACCTTGTGTATCGTTCGATCGATTCCTCATACTTGTCACTGTGGGTCTAAGCCTTTGCTTGATTCACTTGTCTATCTCCACGGCCTCGTCTGTCCGACTAATCGTTCTTGGTACTTAGTCATTTCTTCAAAATCTCTTAGTACTTAGTAATTCTTGATACTTATCCATTTTTCAAATCTCTCTATGCTTTGCGGCATCTCCCTTATTCTCTTAATCATGACCTCATATGTCCAATCGATTATCCATACTTATCCAATTTTTGAAATTTCATCGTGGGTTTGCAGGTCTACAGTACTTTTGTTCAATATTCCATGATCTCGTCCATCCAACTGATTCTCCATACTTAGTCAATTTTGGAGGTCTCACGACACTCTGTAGGAAATATTCATCTGACGGATCCCTTCTCGATACTTATTCGTTTTCAATATCTCACCGCAAGTCTCTTACACTTATTCAATTTTCAAGAATTCACCGAGGATCTGTGGTTTCATGCTCATTTCTTCACACACTTTTGATTCTTTTTCGTGCTTACTATCTCTATGATGTCTTAATACTTAGTCATTTTTTGAGATCTCTTGTGTTGATGTTGCAGATGAGATGTCTTCTGCATGGACATCCTCTTCACCTTCTAGATGACATGGCATCGATACGTGTCATGACACATGGCGCTACATGTGGCATCTACAAAGATGCTTGTTATAGTGTTGATGTGGACTCCCTCTGATGTGTCACTCATATGACTGGGCATGTGGCACTGATGAGGTTTCTATTACGATGTTGATGTGTCTGGGATGGCCCACCGAGTATTGATTCCTAATCCTTTGATCTTAGTCATTGATCTTTGATGATCAACGGTTAGGATTTAACCATTTCGAGATCCACAATTCTTCACAACAAAAGTTAATTCCTTGCTCATAGTTCCACACTCGCTTGTTCTCATTTAAACCATGTAACTCTACCTTTTCTTCATAAACCATTTGTATTCATTTTCCTTTATATATATATATATATATATATATATATATATATATATATATATATATATATATATATATAAAGATTGTCGCCAGTTACCTCCGCATACACAGTGAACACCTTCCCTCCACGCTTGACACTACTCAGCTCTGTAGTGAGATTAGACTTTCCCTCGTTCCACTTCACTTAATCTTATGCAACCCTAAATCTATAAGGTACCAGACGTAATGTAATATGAAAAAACAAAAAGATTTAGCAAATACCAATGGAACAGTAAAACATTGAGAATATCAATGCCAACAATAATACCTTTATTGAAAGAAAGCAATGTTCACTTGACTCTTCGAGGGGTGATCTAGGAGGACTCAGAACACTCAAAAGTGATCCAAGGGGATCCAAAATGCTCAAAATTTGACTTTCTCAAATGCTCTTGAAAACTGTTTCATTGCGTAAAGCTCAGAAATAGCTTTCAAACGACACAAAAATTGCCTCAAATGGAGTTTGTATGAAGAAGTTATGGTCGGTCAAAGTTATGGTCAAACAGGTCAAAATTCAAAGCAAGGCTAACAAGTGGCAGATCTGTACAAATAACAGATGATGTCATGCTAACATCAGTGGGATGATGTGGCAGAACGAGAGGTTGCCATGTGTCACTCATTTTTTGCATTTTCAGGCTCGCATGTGGACCAATAAAAAAGTTCCACGTGTCATTTATACGGATGATGTGGCATATGTATAGTGACGTGGCATTTGGTTGGTAGGTACAGGTGGCATGTGACTAGGCAATGACATGGTAGGGTGATAATGCATGCAGACAAGTGGACCAATCATAGAGTGCCACATGGCACTCTCCGATTGGCCAAATTTGGCTAAGGGAGAATAAAATTTATTAAGTGATCAAAGGGAATAGAACCCTCGACCCCCCATGGAATCCAGGAATATTCCATAGTCTTAAATTTATGCCTCCTACCATTGTGTCATATGGTTTGTTTGTTAAAACAAACAAACAATTACTATTTAATATTAATTCAATGCAGCCCGAGAATAAAGGGGCTCGATTATGCCGATTATAGCCTATTTAAACTTAGCTTCAGACCAAAGCAAGACATGGGATTTTGTGCCATATTGGAACATGTTCAATGGGAGTTCATGCCAAGTTCATATTTGTCTCTATTTCCATGCAAGAGGTGTTCCTATGCTATATTTTCCTCGTTTTGCATGCCATTGAGTTCTTGGAGAAAGGTATAGGGTGTTTATACTCATTTTTCTCAGAATTTCGAGAGGAATCTAATGGTGATGTTATTTTTATGTAAAAGTGTTGTTTATGAAAGCATTATCTCAGTTTGACATGTATGAGACCCATAGTTTTATTATACATTCAAAAAGGGATTTCCAAACACCTGTTCAGAATATAGTCGAGTTTATACTTATTCCTCTCAAAATTTCGCCAGGATTTTAATGGTGACCTATGTTTCTGGGTTGGAGTAGCCAACTTGAAGGGTGTTTTCATAATTTGACATTTGTAAAGACCATTTTATTCTAATTTTGGCATTTTGAGAATTAATAAGAGCGATCTATTTCTCTCCATTTTAGCACTTATTATTTCCGCAAATTATATTCATCAGTTAATGAAGTTTTATGTATAAGTAAGACTTTCACATGTTATTTGCAAATAGTCAAGTCGATCTTCAATTTCTCGAATTTGGTTGGATGTTTATGTGTATTTATGAACTAATTGACATCTAAGGACTTTTGGGATAAATTGGTATCATAGTTTGATGATATTTCGGATCAAGTTGGTATCAGAACTCGTTTGGTATTTTTAGATCAAAGGGGCAACCTCCAGCGGAGCAAAGCTCTATTACAATAAATCTCAAGACAAATATTTATCATGCCTCCTACTCTTATTTATAGTAATTATATCTTCTAAAGAATATTATAGAGGAAGATCTTTCTAGAAGCATAAGATTCTATTAGGTCTTCTTACATTGACTTGTTCACATTTATTAAATATGACTTATTAACTAGTGTCGACCTTTATTACATGGAAAATGTATTATTCTATCTACATGATGGGTTAGGGAGGTTAGGTCCCTAACATGCCCTCTGCCTTGAAAAAGTGCCTTGTCCTCAAGGCTTAAGATGAGAAAATTACTACAAAATGGTAATTGGCTCCCAGGTGGTATCTTCTCGTGGAGTATCCTTCCATTGAACTAATACTTCTTGGATGGTGCGTTGATGGAGACAACGCTCGTGTTGGACTAATACTATGTGTGGTTACAACCAAATGGAACCTTCTTCATACAACTCTTGTAGATTGGTCTAGGTGTGGCACTTGGTTCCAATCACTTTCTTCAGGCATGAGACATGAAAAATAGGATGTATCTTGGAGTGACTGGGAAAACCTAACTGATAGGCCACTAGCCCCACACCTTTGAGAATAGTATAAGGAACATAAAATTTGGGGGCAAGTTTCTGACATTGTTGGGATTTTAGTGAATTCAACTTGTATGGTTGTAGACAAAGAAACACTCAATCCCCTTCAGCAAATTGACAGTCATAATGACCATGATCTACATGTTGCTTCATGTGGTTTTGAGCCATGACCAAACTTTCTTTTAGAGTATCGAGAACGGTCATGTGGACTGTGAGATTGCAGTCAATCTCCTGAACCTTGGAGACACCTGACATGTATGGGAGAACCAATGGTGGCTTTTGTTCATAGACTGCTTCAAAGGGAGTCATGTGAGTGGAAGTATGGTAAGAGGTGTTGTACCACCATTCATCCAGGGGTAACCACTGAACCCACTGATGTTGTATGTCGGACGCAAAACACCTCAAATATGTTTCCAAACACTCGTTGGTCGCTTTGGTTTGGCCATAAGTCTGGGGATGATAGGATTTGATGAGATGCAATTGGGTTCCCTAGAGCTAGAATAATTATTTCCAGAAATTGCTGGTAAAAGTTGGATCATGGTCAGAAACAATAGAATGAGGCATTCCATGGAGTTTGAAGATATTATCCATTAAAATTTGAGTCGGTGTGGATGCGATGAACAGGTGTTGAAGAACACAAAAATGAGCATATTTGGAAGGAGGATCCACTACCACCATGATGACTTAATTATTTCCTAATTTGGGTAATCCAACAACGAAATCCATACAAATATATGTCCAAATAGTAGTTGGAATTGGAAGCGGTTGGAGTGTGCCAGGAGTTTTGGAAGTCTCTCCCTTATTGCATTGACAGGTATCACATTCTACCACAAAGGTTTGGATGTCATGTTTCATACTGTCCCAGAAGAAAGAACGTTTGACCTCTTCATAATTTTGGTAAAACCTTAATGCCCAACTGTAGGTGAAGCATGAAACTCATAGAGAACTGTGGGTTTAAAGGTCGACTATTTGTTGAAATACAGACGACCTTTATAGTGAAACTCTTCATTGTGCCAAGAGTACCCTGGAGTAGCTTGGGGATCTTGTTGCAATTTTTGGATTAGGATGGAAATTTTGGGGTGTTACACCCATTCCTAGAAAATGGTTGGAATTTATTTGGTGACAATGAATGAGAGGGAAAAGAGGGACCCTTCTTCTTCATATTTCCTGGAAAGAGCATCAACCACCACATTTTCTTTTCCATTTTTGTAAATGATCTCATAATCATATCCAAATAGCTTGTTCACCCATTTTTGTTGCTCCGAGGATGAAATTCGTTTTTCCAGGAAGTATTTAAGGCTTTGATGATCCATTTTAATTTGAAAGTGTTTTCCTAATAGATAAGGGTTCCATAGATCCATTATATGAAAAATAGACAATGTTTCCTTTGCATAGATCAATTGGCCCAAATGTCACTTCGACAATTGTTTGTTGGTGGAAGCCAAAGGTCGTCCATCTTGCATGAGGACTACCCCAATTCCTCTCTCTTATGCATCACATTCCATAACAATAGTGTTGGTGAAGTCTGGGAAGGCTAGTACAGTATTAGTGCACATAGCTTCTTTCAAGTCTTGGAAGGATTGATCAGTTGTTGGAGTCCAACTGAAAGCATTATTTTTAAGGAGAGTTGTTAGGGGAGCCGCAATTTTTCCATAATTATGAAAAAACTTGCGATAATATATCGTTAAACCAAGGAAATTGCGTATACTTTTAAGAGTTTTAGGGTGAGGCCAATTCTGCATAGCTTCAATTTTCTTAGAATCCACCTATACACCATCATTTCCAACAATATGACCCAGGTACTCAACTTCAAAGATGCCAAAAGCACATTTAGACTGTTTGACGAAAAAAATTTGCTTGGAGAGGAGATGGAGAACTTGATCCACATGGTTGAGATGGGCTAGCCACGTTTTACTATAGATGAGAATATCATCAAAGAAAACTAACACAAAGTGATGGAGGAAAGGGGAAAAGACATTACTCATGAGACTTTGAAAAGTAGAGGGAGTGTTACAAAAACCAAAGGGCATGACCAAGAACTCACAATGGCCCTCATGAGTGTGAAATGCAGTCTTGGGAATGTCTTCCTCTTTCATACGTATCTGGTGGTACCCAGAACGTAGGTCAAGTTTGGTAAATTATTGAGCCCCACTGAGTTCATCCACAAGGTCATCTATGACAGGAAAGGAAAATTTATCCTTTATGGAATGTTTGTCAAGGGCACAAAAACCAAGACACATGCACCAAGTGCCTTCCTTTTTTAGGATCGTGACTACAGATGAAGAATAGGGGTTTGTACTGGGATGGATAACTCCTGCTTCTAGCAATTCTTGGAAAATTTTATCATTTTCAATTTTTTGAGCAAAGGGATGACGATAAGGGATAACATTGGGAAAAGCGATTTCCTGGGATTAAAGGAATGGAATGGTCATGGTCGTTGTGGGAGGGGGGAAGGCCCTGGGGAGTTTAGAAAACAATGTGATGTTGGGAAAGGATATATTGAAGGTCAGGGTGCACATAGGGTGTCTCAACTTCTTGAATGGAATGGAGTTGGGAAATGATTCCAATGTGACCTTTTTTGAGTAACTTTTTCATGTGGTGGGAACTGATGATCTCCGACAAGCCTGTTGCAATGCCTTGGAATTTATATTGTTGTCCTTCCTATTGAAATTGCATGGTTAAATCTATAAAATACATGGTTATGGGGCCCAGAGTGTGGCCATTTATGATCCAGGTGGATATCGGTGGCCACCCACCTTTTCTGACTGGCTCAAAACAATTTTCTGGCAATTTTGGCAATTTACTATTTTTAGCAGTTTTTAACTTTTGGGGCCATTTTGAGGGCCCAAATGAAGGTTTTTAGAGATAGAGGTTCTCAATCTTATATGAAGGCATAATTGAGCCCCCAAAATGGATCTCCTTGACAATACCTTTCCAACGAGCTATCACATGCCTAAAACGGAGATCGTATGCAAAAGTTACGACCTCGGGAAGTTGATGTACTCACTTACCCAAATGGAGCCCACATGACTTTTGGCGCTTCATCTCCTAGGGTTAGGTTTTTGGATGTATAGGGTTTTGGGCATTCCTACTTATTGTAAAAAGGCCTTCATATCCTCATTGTAACCATCTTCTTGCGGATGCGAGTAGCCATCACATCTCTTCTCAGAGATAAGCTGCCACCATTCTAGCGAGTCTTTCACTCTGTATTTTTACAGTCTCTGTACATTTCTTTAATTAATAGAAATCGTGTATTACTGTATATATGTTTTTATGGTTGCATCTCCGATACATTTATGTTATCTTATTGAATATCTGCGATATCTCTGTGCATTTCTTTATTATATCTCCGCTCTCATTTCGTGCCGAAAATAATTCGGATCAATGGTATCAGAGCAGGCTGCTCTTAATAATTTTTTCAGTGCATGTCCCCGAAGAGGTCCAAGTATAGCAAGTTGGGTCTCAAGCTTGTCTCTCTTGAATACAATCTCTCTCGCACACCCAAGAAACCCTCAATGGTGGAAGAAAAGAAAAACGACGGAGTAGACGACCCTATCAATCTATTGCTTGAGCAAGCTCTCACACGACAAAGGGACGAAATGATGGAGAATTTTTCCCTCATCCTTCAACACATGTCGATAACAGCAGGCGCATCTTTATCAAGTGGCCACTTTGGAGGCACCTTTCCTTTCAAGGTACAAGTTAATTTTGATATTCCTTTATTTGAAGGACAGATAGATGCAGAAGCCTTAGAAAAATGGTTAACTCTGCTAGAAGGTTATTTCTCTGTTCACAATTTTTTTGACAAAGAAAAGATCACCTTCGCACTCCTTAAAGATCTCCCTCATGTCAAACATTGGTGGGAAACTTATTGGGAGCACAGTTCCACAAAGGAGTCTGGAATATATGAGGCCGATCCCACTTGGGAGTTTTTTGTGGATGTGGTAAAGGAACAGTATTGCCCTGTTGGCAACTATGAGGACTAGTACATGAGATGGACCACACTGCGGAAAGAGAGGGGCCAAGCAGTTCCAGATTTCACCAATACCTTCCATACCTTGCGCACCAAACTGGGTATCAAAGACTCTGAGCGACATTTGGTTCTGAAATACCGTGGGGCTCTACACAGATACATCCAGACTGAAATGGATTTTCTGAACATCTCATCACTCGATACTGCTTATCAATATGTTGTTAAAATTGAGCAGGAATTTAAGCACCAGAACAAATGGGAGTTAGGGTCTGCAAATCCGCAACAACCGAAGTATGACAAAGATGGCCCTAACAAACAGTCTCCTGAAAACCAGTCCAAGAAACAAAAAAAGAAGGGTCACGGGAAGATAAAGAAGGACACTGGAAAATGGTGCGAGTTCCACAAAATCCCCTGGCACAACACCGATGAATGTCGCTCAAAACATTCATTGATGGCTGAGATCAAAGACAAAGAGACAAACCCTGATTCAGAATCTAATTCTAAAAATAATGGTAAAGGACAGATCATTGACGTAGACCCCATTGCTATTATCGCGACTGCAGTAATTCAACCAGAAGAACCAACAGATCCTGAAGAGGGGGAGCACCTTTTCCATTCACATATGTGGGTGAAGGGGACCCCACTGCATTTTATTGTTGATAGTGGAAGCCAGAAGAACCTCATCTCAGCAGAGGTTGTCAAACAATTGGGATTGTTGATAACACCACACCCACATCCATACAACATCGGGTGGCTTTGCCAAGGACGAGATCTATGTTTCAGCCAACAATTTCGATTATCATACGGCATCCAACCCTTCAAGGATGAGGTATTATGTGATGTTTCCCCATTGTATGTCTATGATGTTCTCTTGGGCCAACCATATATGTGGAAGCGCCATGTTGTTTATGAGTCTCGAACCCGCAGTGTCATTGTTTCTCTGGGGGGTCATCTCTACAGAATACCAGAGGTAGTTCCAACTACTGTTCCACCTAAAAAGTGTCACAAGGTAGTATCTCATACTGCAAAATTTAGCTTCTTCACAATCTATTCAAAAGGAGAACAGAAGGACACTGCAACCACTACAGCCTCACCCCAAGCACCTTCTATCAAACAAAAGCAAGTCAACAAGGTTGCAGCAAAGCGCAAAGATTCCTTCTGCACATTTCCCTCTCATGTAGCCTGACTTGTTGAATGGCCTCAGCCTCAACAGGTTCGTGACGAACTTCCACAAACTGAGTAACGCGACATCTCCAGCAAGGCAAGCAGCTCACCAAGATGCAAATTCAGCAAACGCTTTTCCCTCTCCCCCGGGAACTCAACGCAATGGGGACCATTGCTTCCTAAAGAGTGAGGATTGATCCTAGTGTATATCTGTGGCCACCCACCTTTTTCGACTAGCTCAAAATAGTTTTCTGGCAATTTTGGCAATTTACTATTTTTAGCAGTTTTTAACTTATGGGGCCATTTTGAGGGCCCAAATGAAGGTTTTTCGAGATCGAAATTCTCAATGATAGATGAAGGATTAATTGATCCCCCAAAATGAATCTCCTCAACAATACCTTTCCAACGAGCTATCACACACCTAAAACGGAGATCGTATGCAAACGTTACGAACCAGGGAAGTTGATGTACTCACTTACCCAAACAGGGCCCACATGACTTTTGGAGCTTCATCTCCTAGGGTTAGGTTTTTGGATGTCTAGGGTTTTTGGAATTCCTGTTTATTGTAAAAAGGCCTTTAGAGCCTCATTGTAACCATCTTCTTGCATATGCGAGTAGCCGTCACATCTCTTCTCAGAGATAAGTTGCCACCATTCTAGCGAGTCTTTCACTCTATATTTTTACAGTCTTTGTACATTTATTTCATTAATAGAAATCGTGTATTACTGTATATATGTGTTTATGGTTTCATCTCAGATACATTTATGTTATCTTATTGAATATCTGTGATATCTCTGTGCATTTCTTTATTATATATCCGCTCGCATTTCATGCCGAAAATAATCCGGATCAATTTAGCACCAAGAAAGATGTCACAACCATCCATGTCAATAGAAAACATGTGAGTTTTCAATTTATACTGACCAATTTGTAGGTGCACATTTTCACAATTCCCCCCACATTTCATAGAACCACCATTGGCAATCATGATTTTTAAATTGTTGAAAACATGGATATAGTAATTGATTTCTTGGGCAAGGTGGTGATGAATGAAATTATGAGTTCTTCCACTGTCAACTAGGATGATTACTTTCATATGCTTAATGTAACCAATCAACTTGAGAGTTTGGGGAGAAAAAAAACCAGTGAGAGTATTCGGCGAAGTCAATGGTTCAACTTTGGGAGGTGTTGAGGGGTCCTAAATCCCTTTAACTCAACAGCAGGAACCAAAACCGCCACCGAGGCCCAATTAAACTCTACAACGTTTAATAGTGAAATGGTTCTCCAGATCTTGCGATCCAGCCTAATAATCGATGGGTTTTACCTTTTCTAGTGAAATTTTATCCTTCAGTTCGAACGTTCTCTTTTTTGTGTTTTCTCTTATATGTGGGACCGATATAGGATAAGAGTCGGTATAAACCAATTGGGTAATAAGGTGGGAAAAACTTAACTACTGGAGAAGGCTGAGCTTGGGATAACCCTTTCACTCTAGAATGCAAACAATGATTCTCTACCACAGGCCTAGTACTAATACATTAACAGGATGGTGTTCTGATTATTCACTGAGATACAATTTATCAGAAGAAAACATGCATGTAATAAATGATGGAAATAAAAATAGTTTCCTTAACTCTAATCATCAATCACATATTAACACAACGATTTACTTTTCATCATTAAAGACAAGAACTATGAAAAAACATTGAATCAGATAACTTATCAACAGATTTAGAAGCTCTTACTCGTTACAGCATCCATTCATGAGATGAAATCAGAAATAATTTTTCTCCACATTCAATCATACAAACTTTTGATCAATAAACACAAACTTGTCTCTGGTCCTAAACATGACTTCTCAATTAAGGAAGCCCTAAAATAGTTATTTACAAATCCAAAAATGAGTGTCTTTGCAAAAACCATCGACCTCTTGCTAGCAGGTCAATCCTCCTATTTATAACATACTATCAACTAAAAATAACTATTAAAGTGGAGCTAAGTAAAACAAAACTCTCCACATGGCGCTTTCTTCTATCAGTCTTCGAAGAGTCATCAAATGATCTCACTTGAGTGGATGACTCAAGTGGATGACTCTTCTCGTACTCCAACCACTTGACGAAGAGATCCTTGCATGTGTTAGCATACGGGAATCTATGTTGTTCCATTGGCACCGAAAGGATCTCTCTTATCTCTACTGCCTATGCCCGATACTTGACAATTCTGGCACTTAACTATTGCAACATGGCTTGAGCTTTGATCGGATTCTCCATGAACTGTTGCACTTGTCATGGCGCCATGTCTGCCACCTTTGTTATTTTCATAGCCCATGATGAGTCTAGTTCGGCATGTGATTTGACTATGTCGAGCAAGTCAATAAAGTCATAGTGTGTGCCAAATTTGGGGAGGTCAATGTCTCTCATTTCCCGGTTGATATTGGTCCATCTCTTCTCACACTCAACCCATTTCTCTTGGATTTCTCGATGAGGTTCCTAAGCCATTTTTACCCAATATTCGGTCGATTTCCTTATGTGGTCAATGTTTCTTTCCCTTAGCACTTGGATGTCATGCTTTTCGGCGTCTCGACCCTATTTCACTGTGTTGATATAGTCGATCCTTTCCATGGCCTGGTGTGCTTTCTCATACCACCTCTCCATATCCTTGCATGTCACCAACTCCATGAGGTTGTCTTCTTGAAGCTCAGTTATCCTTGCAGTGAATAGATGTCATTCATCTGTAAATTTTTTGTAGGCCTCCTGGAATTCGCTCCTCAAGAACGTCGCGGCCTGTGTGGTGTCCTGGCAATATTTCACCAAGTGGAACAAATGTTCCAATTCCTTCAGAGCAGCAGCTAGCTCTTCTTCATCCCTTTTCTCTCTGTCCAGGGTGGCATCTTTGATTTCCTTCCCTGTGTCGATAAGTTCATATGTCTTTGCATGCTCTATGTTGATCATTTTTTCCTTCGTGCCGATGAGGATGGAGCGATCTAGAGTAATCCTCCTCTTCTTGGTGGTTCTCTACATGATATCTTTCATTTTCCAGTCATAGGCAATGGCATGTATCATGTATGTTAGTGACTTCATCCACGGGTTCAGGGATTTGTTGATCTCCCCAGATGAACATATTTCCCAAGCTCCCGATGGTGTATATTTGTTCAAGACTAGGTTCTTGAACCTCCTCCATGTGTTATGAAGGTCCAATCTCTATTTGTTTCTCATCGGGAGGTTGAGTACTGGTTAAAATTGAAGCATCGAGGGTAGGCTTGGTACTTACTTGATAATAAGTCATTGATATGTCGATTTCCTACTGAGGAGATTCTTCTTTTTGTTCGCCTGACCCTGGTTTGTCCATCGGACTGTACTTTTGATTTTTCAGTACCTCGAGTAGTTCAGTGTCTAAGACACTTTCAACCTCCTAGTCATTCTATGAAATTCTCTGAATTTGAGCGTCGGGAGTTGGGGAAGATGCCTTCTCAGGCTCATTTTCCTATGTGATCTGTACAAGAGTCACCAAGGATACCTACGAACTTTCTTCATCATCATAGATATTTATCAATTCACGGAGGGGGTTTGGTGCACTTGTTCTCCCTGATGTTCCTACTATATTCGGCTGAGCTGAAACATCCCTCGGTGATCCGGCCTGTGGAGTTGTAATTTCGGAGTTATCTAACCCGACGATTTCATCAATTTCTATTAGCTCAAGGCCGCTTGGACCTACCCAACTTTCATCTGGGTTGTAAGAAGGGGCCCCTATCATTCCTATGAGGTCCGGGTCATCTTGCAGTTGATCAATTACTTGTTGTGCATGTTCTATCATGAGCAATCCACTTTCCAATGCATCCTATGTCATAGGGAATCCTCTATCCTGGAGCAGGGCCACCAGGGGAACCTCTGTTACTTTTGCCACTCTGACCACTTCTCTGTCTCTAAGGGCCTCTTGAGTCGATTTCTCTATGGTATTTTCCTATTCATCCAAGCTCATGGCCCTGAACCTGGTCATTTTAGGGTTGTCCATCCTTACTACCACCTCATCCCAATCCTAGGCATTTCCCATGAAGACTTCATCTTCAAATTTGTCATGGGCATATGGCCAGCAGGACGACACTTGTGAAGCATGTTGCAAGACCAATACCTTTAGATCATGCTTATAGAACTATCATGTCTAGAACCTGAACTCAAGTTGGCTCAGCCCTTCTTGTTTGGCTTGAGTTGTGTCTTTAACCAAGTAGAAACCTACATGGAAACCATAGGGAATGAACGCCAGCTTCTTGTCCTTGATCAAGGTGGCGTTGTATCCTTACAAGATGGTTTGATAGCATATCTCTCCCACTACAATTTGTTCAGTAACATGAGTTGGCAGGATATGTGGTGCTCTAGTGGCCCCGAACACCCGAATGTAGGTGTCTCACTCGTCCAAGTACTAGTGGCCTACTTTGGAAATCATTTTCTTAGTCGCAGTCGATAGTCTTGGGCATTCCTTCTTAAAGAGAATGAAATAAATTTGTGTGATGAATTCATCGCAGATGAGGGAGTAAGACTTCTTGTACCTATTCTCCCATAGGATGTTGAAATAGACGTGGACCGAGAATTCTGTGACATGCCAGCTTAGATTCATGCCGGCAAAAATATTTCTGGTGCACATGACATCAAGCAAATATGAAGCCATGTAGAAAACTGGTATTTCTCCCTCCTTCGGCGACTAAGCCTGTTGTATGCAGATGCTCAGTTGTTTAGAAATTATGGCTCCCCACTTGAAACTTCTCCCGGAGATAGCCATTGTGTAAGACAAGGGCATACATGCCTCTAAAAATCTGGAGCAGTCCTTCTCTCCATACAATCGACAGATGAGAGCCATCAAATAGATGTATGGCTCCCTCAAATTGGTCATTGAGTACCAACCAGAGCTCCGATTGGTGTATTTCTTGTCCTCCCTCCACCATTAGGCCATCACTCGGCTGGTGTCATGGCGCTCGTAGAACTTCATGACAAAATCTATGTTTATTCGCTCCTCGAGCTCTCTAATCTTGTAGTATTTCTGAACCTCTACCAGTAGAAACACTCAGACACACCCACCATTTTCATCATTGATCAAACATTTATGTGTGTCTGTGTGGTCGATGAGCCACTTCAGGACTTCAATACAGGGAAAGACAGGGGTTTTGATCACCACCATATGTAGGTTCGGCCATCATATGTTCAGGAACACTTTTTCATCGAGCACTCTCTCATCTGGATCACTGTGTGGTATATATTCTGGGTATTCCTCCCGGTTGATCTTGTTAAAGAGTTCTCCCCACTATGGGAGAAACATCTTGGACCCTATGCTTGCTTCTATACCTCCAAAGGCTGGAGGCTGAATAAAAACCTTCTTCGTTGATGTTTTGATGACAGGTTCCAGTCTCAAAGTGTATTTCAATTGTTTCATGGCCCCTGGAGAGGAGCCTTCACCTACCTCTAGTTATTTTAGCTTCGGTGCCCTCGGTGATCGTCTGGTGGTTGGCTTTCTTGGTGGCAATGTTCCTGCAACTAAAAACACAATTTTAGAGACTGTGTAAAGAACAGAACCAGATAAAAATATATATGAACTGTAACCATGTAAAATCCACAGACTTGGATACATACCTGTAAATCTTGATAAACCTGGTTATTTTGATACTCACGAGATCTCTATAGCCTTTGAATTACTCGTCTTGCTTCTTCGGATGCTATGAATTTCCTTGCGTATAGAATGATTTGGTTTACAATGGCTTAAGAGAATTTAAACCATGGAATAACCTACCATGTCGCATCAGCCATTCAATTCGGGTGATGAGTGAAATTTAAACAAATCTATCGTTGAATCTCTACAATTTAAATTCATCGTGGGTTGACGGCAGAGGCGCGGGGTATGATGTGGTCTATCAGTGATTTTAAATGGTTGTTTTTATTGTTGCATGAGGTAGAAACTAATGTGGTATTTGGTATTAATTAGCCCCTTGAATGCTTAAAATCCGATCTTATCTAACGCTAAAATGTCCCATCGTGTCTCTCTCTTAGGGGGTGGATCGAGGATGTGATATGAACATTTTAGTTGATGTCCTTCTGCAAAATATATGACGTCGATCAATTTCACCAAGCAATGTTGTCATGGCAAGGTTGACTCGAAGGTGTGACTCCAACCTAGGGAACCAAGAATGACTCAAGGTAAAACTAGACCGTACGCTTCTCCAATCTGGTAAAGACACATGGCGTTGAATACTAGTGACCTAATACACGTGTATTAATTGGAGTCGGGAATTTTCTTAAGTTATTTGTTCTAAAACTAACCTTAGCTTGTCGATGACGAAAAATCATCCAGGGTCAAAGATCGACAATAAACTAATCAAGTGCTTTTCTTCAAATTAGCTTCCTCAAGAAAGTCCCGATGACGAAAACGCATCAGGGATCGACGATCAGGAATATCTTTTAGCGCAGTCAAAATGTTTGTTGTGATACTTTTAGGATTTCCCCGATTCTGATAAGCGCATTGGGCATCAACTATCGGTGATTTTTCTTTCTTTGTTAGAGTCTATTCCCCTCGTCTTTTACCGACGCCGAAAGAGAATCGGTTATCGGTGATATCCTTATGCCAGAATTTGATGCAAACAAAAACTTCCTTTTGCCGATGTTGATGGAGATTGACACTCGGTGATTGAGGTTTTCCAAATGGCTCTTTTCCTTCTTTGAATTCCTTTCAATGTCTAATTTGAGTGTCTCGGGTGAAGTGTTTTGGTTGTTGATTCTTTATTCAGGTGTTAAGGCCTTTTAATTCATGGGGTTTTAGAAGTTCAAACAAACCTAAATATCTAATGAGAGTCATGATAATAATCAAAGATAAAACATTTCTCAACATGAAGTCAAATTAGACAGTGCAAATATCAAGTGGTACCCAAAAACTAAAAAATTGACATAGGATTTTTAGGGTGTGTTGAGTTCTCAACATATGGCGATTTACTGGGTGAAAGAAGAATCTTTGTTCCTACCTTGGGCTCAGTTGATGCAAAAGTTGGCTAAGAAATTAACTAGTTTTTATCACAGCCTTATTTATCCATGCATTTGAAATTCCATGGTTGGTTCATTTGGGCATGCATGTGGGGTTTTCAACCTTTATTCCTCCTTTGTTTCATGTAACCCTGACTCACGCCCCCTTTGACAAGAGTCTAGTAAGGTATTCACTTGCACTAGGCCTTTTAGTTACCCTTATTCACTTGCTACGATGTTTCTCCGATGTGAGTGAGCGTCCATAGCCTCGGCAGAGTCACCCCGACATCACAGACCTTGATCCGTTGTCAGCGAGCGTCCATATCCCCAACGGAGTTATATGCATACCCTCTCCTAGTGTGCACTCATTTGATATAGTTAATTTTATTTTGGCAGAATTCCCTGAGCGAGTGGGAGAGGAGGACGTATGTTATTTGCAAAATGAGATGGTTAAGGTGAAACTTGTTAGCTCTATCTCTGAGGTACATGTAGTCCTTTCCAGCTTACCATATTTCCCTTAAGGTTTTACCAGACCACCAGGTAGACGCTTCATCACTTTTCCAAGGTTGTTCATCTATGTAGGTTAGATAGAGAACCCCTTAAAACAACCATAGGTCCCCTAGCGCTTCTTGTGTTGTATGTGAGCGAAGAGTCAGGAACAGAGTTCATCATATCGCATGAATTGAGGTCAACCATCGTCCTGCTAAACACAATCTTCAAAATCACATAAGTACTATAACAAGAAACAAGAACAAAGTGCATTCCGCAATCGACCTAGCTAAAACAAAACATCATGAAAACACAAAAATAATTTTTTTTTAATGGAAATATTGTTTTAGGGCTTAGCCATTCACCGGGAGGGCGTTAGGTTCCCCCCTCAGATTCCGCAGCTGATACATGCCTACCCCAATCTTCTCGGCCACCTGGAAAGGTCTAAGCCATAGATTCTGAAACTTAGAATGTTTTCCTTTAGGTTCATTTGCCCTGTCCCATTTTAGGACTAAGTCTCCCAATTCAAAATTCTTCTCTTTAGTCTTGTGCTTATCAAACCACCTTTTAACTATCTGTTGATGAGCTATGAACTTTGATTTTTCTTTCTCCCTTTCTTCTTCCAGCATAAGGAGGGTATCAATTCTTTGTTGCAATACTGATGAGGGTTTCCCTCTCGAACCCTGAGCAAGTTGAAGAGATGGAAGATATATCCCGTTCGGGAGAATGGATTCTTGTCTGTATACCAGAAAGTATGGGGAATTCCCTATAGCTTCCTTGGGTGTAAATATATCAGCCCATAAGGCATTGTGGAGTGAATTGTGCCAATTCCTCTGGTTGTCTGCAATTGTTTTCTTTAATATCCTTACTAGGTTCTTATTCGTTGATTCTACCACTCTGTTACCCTGTGGATAGTAGTTTTCAGAGTATCTGATTATGATTCCTTTATATAGAGAAAACTCTATTAATAAGGTGGAAGAAAAGTAAGTTGCATTATCAAAAAAAAGGACAGAAGGCAAACTGAACCTTGTGATAAGCTATTGTTCTATGAATTGGATCACCACCTTCTCGTTTACATGAGTTAGAGGGATGGCCTCTTCCCATTTCATGAAATAATATGTGGCAGTTAGTATATATCTATGTTGTTTTGAATATCTCGGTGTAATCTCTCCTATGATATCTATCCCCCATTTCTTGAATGGCCTGGAAACGACTACCGGTTGGAGTGGGACAGTTGCTCTCTTCTCCCTCCCCATGCTTATTTGACAAGTTTTGCAGTTTCTCATGTACGTGTGAGCATCCTTGAACAGAGTAGGCCAATAATAGCCAACTATCAGTATCTTATAAGCATTGGTGTTCCCTACGAAATGTCCACCTGCAGGACCATCATGGAGCTCCTTCATAACTTTTTCTGCATCTTCACATTCGAGACATCTTAAAAGTACCCCATCATAATTAACACGAAAGAGAATAGAATTTATGAGGTGATATTGTGTGAATCTTAACTTGAGGGATCTCCTTTTCCTAGGGTTTAGGTTTTCTAGGAAATTCCCATGATGCAGGAGATAATTCAGTTTCTCATACCAAGACTCTTACCCTGGGGAGAGTATGCAACTTCACCACACCATAATGCCAATTCATTCTCCCATCTGGGGTCTTCGTTTACTCGATCCTGGGCTTCAGCTGCCAGTTTGCATAACCCTTGTCCCTTAACCAGTTTAGCAGGTTTTATATCTAGATCAAATTCTCAGACTACTTCCATCCAGTTTCCTCTTCTTTCCCCCATCTCCTATTGAGTGAATAGGGATTGGACTGCAGGGTGATGCACGGTGACTTTGGTATGATTCTTAAGGATGTAAGACCTAAAGTGTTTCATGGCCTTGTATACAGCATAAGCATGCTTATCTATAGAAGGGTAGTTTAGTTCATCCCCTTGGATATTAGTGCTCATGAATGATATTGGGGCCTCGTTGTTGTCATCATCCTTTTGAGTCAATACTACAGCTAACGATTGGTCGAAGGTGAAAGTATAGAGGAAGAAATCTCTACTAACATCAGGACTTCGCAATACTAGAGCCTGAGATATTTCCATATTAATATTGTTGAAATCCCTCTTTCGTTCATCATCCCACTTAAATCCAACATCTTTACAAATCATTTTTTGTAAGGGTTTGATAGTTTCAGTGAAATCGGGGGTGAATTTTCTCACAAAATTGATTTTCCCAAAGAACAATTGCATAGCCTTCTTGTTGTGAGGTAATGGAAGTTGAGCTATAGCCTTAATCCATTCTAGGTCTATGAAAATTCCTGCTTGAGATATAATGTGGCCTAACAACTTGCCTTCCTCAACACCAAAAATAGTTTTCTTAGGGTTTAAGGATATACTGTATTTCCTAAACCTTTCAAAAATCTGGATTAAATGTTGAACGTGATCTTCTTTGTTCTTTGAATATAAATTCATGTCATCCAAATAGACTACTACAAATTTGTTGATTAGTCCTCAAAAAGATACGTCCATGGCCCTCTGGAAGGTTTCCCCTGTGTTGATTAACCCGAAGGGCATACATTTATGAGTGAAGGTTCCCCACTTGGTTTGGAAGGTAGTTTTCAAATGGTATTCCTCCGAGACTAGAACTTGGTTGTAACCTAAAAAACCATCCAACAGGGAGAAAATATCATAGCCTGACACAGTCTGCAAGAGTTGCTCCATAGGTGGGACTGGGTAGTTGTCATTTTCTGAAGCTCTGTTGAGGTTTTTGAAATCTACGCATAGGCGGATCTCTCTAGACCTTTTCCTCATAGGAGCCAAATTTTCTACCCATGCAGAGTGTCTAAATTGGAATATCATTTTGTCATCTAGTAGTTTCTTTAACTCCTGACACATGAGAGGTTCCAGGGATGGGTGGTACTTCTAGACCTTCTATTAGAAGGGTTTCACTTCAGGTTTTAATGGGATAGTATGTTGAATGATACGGGTATCATAAGTTTTCAGGTCTCTGTAGGACCACACAAAAACATCTTGATATTGTTTGAAAAGTTTGAGAAAGGCCTTCCTTTCCTCTTTAAATAACGTCTTGCCGAGATTTATATTTTTGGGGTTTCCCATGGTTCCTAAATTTATAGTTTCGTGCATGGGACAAGAACTCCCCGTCTTTGCGTTCTTTGACCCTTTAAATATTTCCCTTAGGTCAAAAAGGATTTCTAAATTGGTTATTTCCTTCGGTATCGTGTGAGACCTTGGTTTGTCAGTTGGTTAATCTGTCTGAGGATCAGTTTCTATTGATTATTCCTGGAATACTTCATCGTCAATAGCCAAATCTTAAAATTATCCTGGTTGGTCAAAAAATTTATGATCTATTCATCTCCTTCAAAGACCTTCCAATTAGAAATATTGTTGGGCATCGACGGTTTGTAGAGTAGATCCACAGTGAACTGGGAGGCTTCATAATCTTCTAGAGGTGAAAGCCTTGAGGCAGCGGTGGCCAGAGAATTAGCAAGAATATTCTTTGTTCTGGGGATTGTTGTAATGTTAAAGGCTTCAAAATGCTCTATTAGTCTGTGCACTTCCTATTGGTAATTCTTCAGGTGTGGAGAGTTGTAATGTATAGTGTTTTTTACTTGTCTGATGATGATTTCAGAATCTCTGAAAACCTTCAATTCTTTAATGTTTAAGTCTATGGATTTCTTTATCCCTTTTACCAAAGCTTCATACTCGGTGGTATTGTTTGTGCATTCGAACTCTAGTCTACAGGATAGGAAATGTCGCTTACCTTTCAGATCAATCAGGTTGCACCCTGCCGCTGACCCTTCTTGTTATTTAGATCCATCAAATTATAAGGTCCAAACTTGTGGGAAAAACCTAAAAGCTCCCTCTTTTTTGTCACTTCCCTCCTCTCCTCCTGTTTGTTCCACAGGTTCTTTACAAAAGAGGGTTTCCTCTGTCGTCGTCGGAAAACTTTCTTGAAAAATCATTTCGGAGTTTTGAGTAAGAGGGACATCAAATGAGAGGGGGGAGAAATTCCCGAAATCGGAGTCATAGGAATAATTTCCTAGCATGGGGAAATCTGTCGATGAGGGTTCATTGAGGGTTTCTATGTCAGTGACAGTATGTTTTAGATATCTTTCCCTATCGATCCTGATCATATTCGTGTGTCCCTTTAATGGCAGCCAAAGCTAATCCAATTTTGTACTAAAGTATCCATTTAACTTCTCGAACCAATCTCGACTTAATAACAATCCATAAGCTTCTCAGATATCTACTACAATGATGTCAATTACTTGCACAAATTTAGGGTGTGTCTCTATTCTAATCATTACATCTTTGAGCTCTCCCATAACCTTCACCTGGGTTCTATCTAGTTGTAAAACATGTTTATCACTTTTGTGAGGGACTGCGTTTAATTTTTTGCAAATAGACAATGTCATGACATTAAAGGATGCTCCTGAATCAGCCAAACAATTATGGAGGTTTCTTTTGAAGACTTCAAACATTAAAAGGAACAGTAGGACAAAAGGTTTTCCCTTCTTATCTTCAAAGCAGGCATTCACAGTTAGTTTATTCCTTAGATCTATGGGAGTCAAATTTTCTCCTTGGTCAGTGTTTGTTGTAGGATTTTCTACTGATTTCAATGCTTGCAACAAAAAGTCCTTTTGCTGAGGGATTTTACATATGTCCATGACCGATATGTTTGCTTTCAAATTTTTGAAGTCTTCTACTATGTTGTAGTCTAGCTTGGGCAATTCTTATGTATGGATGTTTATAGGATTTATTCGGGGAACAAAAGGTGATTTTGGGTGATGGAGAGTTGGTTTTCCTCTCAAAGCTTGGGCAGTAGTAAGATCATTTGAGACAGTTTGACCCCTACTTCGTGTTTGCACAGCCAAGACCTCTGTAGGTGGTTCTTGAACCTTAGATAGGTCATCGGAAGGCATTGGTAGGTCAGGGTCCCATATCAGCATGGATGTTTCTTCTGGTGGATCAAATTCTTTCTTATCAACATTATTCATAACTGAGCCGCTTGATTGTTCAGTTAAGGAAACTTCATCTAGAAATTGGTTGGCCATCAAATTCATGGCATGCACCCATTGTGGGTAGTCCCTTTCATAGTGTTTTTCTTGGTGGTAAGTACAGAAAGTGTCGAAAGCTATGTTTCCTAGATTGATGTTTAAGTTGGCTGGGGGGGTTCAATCACTTTGAAAGGTGGATTTATTTTAAAAAAAGGTTTGTAGGGCCTCTGGCCTTGGTTCCCTTCCCCTGCACTTCTTTTCAT
The DNA here is from genome assembly GCA_000966675.3 of Picea glauca. NCBI lineage: Eukaryota > Viridiplantae > Streptophyta > Pinopsida > Pinales > Pinaceae > Picea > Picea glauca. The sequence goes on along the minus strand of JZKD02S0255164.1, from coordinate 19,083 downwards.
GTCTATGATTTTGTTTGAAAACTTCTTGACCATGCGTTGTAGGTCTTCTATGTCCCCACTTCCCTTTTAGGGACCTTGTTCTATTTGTTTCCCTAGGGGTCTAGTCAATAGTAGTCCTCCCTGGGGGGAGGTTGAACTTGTTTTTTAACTAATGAGACCTAGCCTTCTTTACATCCCTTCATTTGGAATTCTATCGTTTTGGCTTCTTCAAAATTTTCATCTAAGGTTTCTTTGGATGCCCTCTTTACAAACATGGAGATAGAAGTTGGGAGAGTGTTAGCATATACTTTGATTTGCAACTTCTGAGTGGGTTTAGCTTAGGGTTGGAATTTGTTTAAGATAGTTTTGAATCATTGATTGAAGTCTTTAAACTTCTCCTTTGAACTCATGGTGGTGGTGAAAAACTCAGCCATCAGAGCTCCTGTAGTGGTTTCTTCTGCAAATTTATCCAAAAAATCCTTTTGAAACTTCATCCAACTAGTTATAGACCCTACAGGTAAGTTAAAATACCATGTGGAGGCCGAATTCTCAAAAGTGTAGGGTAAAATCCTGCATACTACGTCTTCATGTTGAACATTCATCAACCTGATAGCTAGTATGAATTTTTTGATATGGTCTTCAGGAAAACCTGAGGTTTCAGGGTCAAATTTAGGGAGTAACTTCTCTAAATGTCGGGGAAGGTTATGTACTCATCCAAGGATGGCCAAAGCATCTCTATCCAACCAAGGTTGATTATTCTGATGTGGGTTTCTTCTTTATTCATTATGGTCATTGTTATTTTCCATGTCTTCAGATTCCAAAACTGAGCGTTTTGAGTTAAACCCTTCCTCTTTCGAAAAATCGTTGGGTTTGCAGAAGTTGTCGACTGGATTTTTAGGGATTAGATTAAGAGGATGTTCAATTTTAGTGAGGGACAAATCTATCAGGTCTTCTACTGTGTGCACAAAAACCTGGTCTACTTATTTGTTTTCTTCGAGGAAGTAATGGAACTAAGGGTAAAGCATCGATCTATCGGGCGTAAGCTCTTGTGATTCTTCTGAATTGGTTCAATTCCTCATGAGGAAGAGCATAAGGTATATCAGGGAATAGATGTTCTTCCTCTTGCTGGGGTGAGTTACTCATTTTAGGAGTACTCAACATGTGTGGGATGTCTTGGGAATGACTATCCATGCATGTGGGTTGTTTTGAATCTACAAGCTATGTGAAAGATTTTATAAAAAATATTGTCATCCATTCATTCTTTAGGCCCTCCTTCTAGTGTCAATTTTGTTGAGGGGTCCTAAATACCTTTAACTCAACAGCAGGAACCAAACCCGCCACCAAGGCCCAATTAGACTCTGCATCATTTAATAGTGGAATGGTTCTCCAGATCTTGCGATACGGCCTAATAATCGATGGGTTTTACGTTTTCTAGTGAAAGTTTCTCCTTCAGTTCGGACATTCTCTTTTTTGTATTTTCTCTTATAGGTGGGACCGATACAAGATAAGAGACAGCATAAACCAACTGGGTAATAAGGTGGGAAAAAATTAACTACTGGAGAAGGTTGAGCTTGGGATAACCCCTTCACTCTAGCATGAAAACAATGATTCTCTACCACAGTCATAGTACTAATACATTAACCTGTTGGTGTTCCGATTATTGACTGAGATACAATTTATCAAAAGAAAACATGCATGCAATAAATGATGGCAAGAAAAATAGTTTCCTTAACTCTAATCATCAATCACATATTAACACAACAATTTACTTTTCATCATTAAAGACAAGAACTGTGAAAAAACATTGAATCAGATGACTTATCAACAGATTTAGAAGCTCTTACTCATTACAGCATCCATTCAAGAGATGAAATCAAAAATAATTATTCTCCACATCCAATCATACACACTTTTGATGAAAAAACACAAACTTGTCTCTGGTCCTAAACAAGACTTCTCAATTAAGGAAACTCCGAAATAGTTCTTTACAAATCGAAAAATGAGGGTCTTTGCAAAAACCATCGACCTCTTGATAACAGGTCAATCCTCCTATTTATAACATACTATCAACTAAAAATAACTATTAAAGTGTAGCTAATTAAAACAAAACTTGCGACATGGCGCTTTCTTCTATCAATCTTCGAAGAGTCATCAAATGATCTCACTTGAGTGGATGACTCTTCTCGTACTCCGACCACTTGACGAAGAGATCCTTGCATGTGTTAGCATATGGGAATCTATGTTTTTCCATTGGGGCCGAAAGGATATCTCTTATCTCCACTGCTCGTGCCCGATACTTGACTATTCTGGAACTTAACTGTTGCAACATGGCTCGATATTTTATCGGGTGCTCCATGAACTGTTGCACCTATCCTGGCACCATGTCTTCCACCTTTGCTATTTCTGTAGCCCATGATGAATCTTGTTCGGCATGTGATTTTACTATGTCGCGCAAGTCGACAAAGTCATTGGGTGTGCTGAATTTGGGGAGGTCGATGTCTCTCATTGCCTGGTTGATCTTGGTCCAACTCTTCTTGCACTCAGCCCATTTCTCTTGGATTTCCCGATGAGTTTCCTGAGCCATTTTTACCCAATATTCAGTCAATTTCCTTATGCGACCGATGTTGCTTTCCCTTAGCACCCGGATGTCGTGCTCTTTGGTGTCTCTACCATGTTGCACCGCACTGATATAGTCGATCTTTTCCATTGCTTAGTGTTCTTTCTCGTACAACCTCTCCATATCCTTTCATGTCACTAATTCCATGAGGGTGTCTTCTTTAAGATAGGCTATCCTTGCAGTGAATAGGTGTTGGTCATCTATAAATTTGTTGTAGGCATCTTGGAATTCACTCCTTAGGAGCATCGTGGCATATGTGTTTAGAATATAATGGATGTGCTTGTTTTACCATCGACAATATCATTATTGTCACCCAACCATAGGCCAAAGCCACCCTCTGAGCACCTTAACCTTAACAAAGAATCATTCCAGAAGAAAACCCTAGGCTAGATAGCCAAACAAAGGGTAGTGCACCTTTCCCCAAGGATAGCGCATCAAAAAAGAGTTGATCAAATAGTCCAAACCCTAACCAAGAGATAGTCCAAGCCAAAGCATAATCTGCTAGCTGCAGCAGCTGCAACGGCATCTCTCCTCCAAACCTTCACACAAACTGGGCAACTGCAGTGTGCACAAGTGTTGCTCTACAGTTCTGAGAATGCCTGCTAGAATGAAGACTGGCCTCCTGTATATATACTAATTCTGGCTAACTCCCTGGTCTGACTTCTCATTCTGGGTATCTATCTGTTCAGTATATATTATTTCTTCTGGTCGACTTCTTCTCTTGGAGGCTAATAACCTAATACAATTTATCCTCTTGAGCCAACATGTCTTCTAGGGTTATTAACCAACTCATTAGGGTTTCTACGTGCTTCCCGGAATATTCTATTCTCATCAGGTTTACACATGGAGGTAAATACCTCCCGCAGCTACCATAATATCAACACTCCCTCCTAGCTAGGGAGGTATTACAGGTAATGGTCTTGAGCACAA
>JZKD02S0255164.1:0-15507 GCA_000966675.3 Picea glauca | reverse complement strand
CCTCCTAGCTAGGGAGGTATTACAGGTAATGGTCTTGAGCACAAACATACCATTTACCCGGTAGCATCAACATAGACTATCTCATGACTAGATCATGAGCACCATCATCACCATCGGTTTCATCAGCTGCATCATCTCTCGAAATCATAATCCATCTGAGTAATTAGACATGATGATGGATAAGTCACTCACACCACAGAGTGACACAAGAGCCATTCTTCTAATCTGGACATATGTCCTAGAAGAATAAATGTCTTGAACCATTTTACGTCTGGGAAATCTCTGTCCATTGATCATTCATCTAGTTGATAATCATTTTAAACAGTGTTGAATAGTCTTCAAGGAAATCAGAACAATATCATTCAATAGAACAAAAACTGTGTATATCCATAGTAGTACAAAACTACATTTCAGTGGTACACTACCACACCAAGTAGCACACAGATACTTGATCAATGACGTATAGTCACAAACAGTGGAACACATCCACCACAGTAGTATACATCTACTGTCTAGAGACATGCAGTCTTCATAACAATCATTTGATATCAACATGCACAGAAACAATGTTATGATATAAACTGAATCATTTGGGCCATTCTTCCACTCACATATATGAGATCTGGAGGGGCATCTTCCCTTAGAAGGTAAAACATCAATGATGAGCTATCTGGACTATTCTTCTCAAGCAAGGAAGAATAATTGTCCGGATTTTTGAGCCTGGACCATTCCCCACCCTGGGGCATTCCTCCGACACTAGACAAAGTGTAACCTGGAGAGAATGAGTCTGCCCTAAGGAATGTCTATCCCTAATTTCTTAACCTGGACCATTCCCCACCCCGAGCCAGTCCTCCAGCACTAAAAAAAGTGCAACCTAGAGAGAATGAATCTTTCCTAAGGAATGATTGTCCAGAACATTTCCAAAGGAAATGACTGCCCTGCACCAACCTCCAAAACGGATCATTCCCCGTGTTAACCACAATGGGAAATTGTTGTCTAGCGAGGCGAGCTAGTATTCTTGAGTAACCCTCAAGAACAGAGACTGCCTTGGACCATTCCCCATGTTAACCACAATGGGAAATCGATGTCTATGGTACATCAACAATCCATTGAACCATTTTCATTACGAAAATCATTGTTCGATCTGGACCATTTTCCGAACTAGAAAATGCATGTCCGTCAGAAATATCAAACCACTTTCTGAACTGGAAAGGAACTGCTCATCCTGGACCATTTTTTAACTGAAAAATGGTTGTCCATCAATCAATAACACATCAGTGCTCCCTCCAAACCTGGGAGTCATCTCTTCCTTTTTCAATAAGGAATTTGTCTCCACGAGCTCCAACTTGAGTACGCAAACTCTTTCATCTTGGACAGAAGCTTTACCAAAATGTCTGCTTATCTGCTCATTTGTGGAGATATGTATTGGAGAACCACTTTCTCCTTTCTAGACTTCATCACGGATAATGTAATTCTTGATTTCAAATGTACTTCGGTCTAAAACACTGGTTTTCCCTGAAGGATTCATGTAGCTCTGATCAATAAAGTATATCATTGTTGGATTCCTCTTGGTTCCTGCTAGCTCACAACATTGTGGCAAGGGTCAAATTAGAACATATCCATGTGGCACTTTTTCTGTCATCATGAGATCTTTGTCATGGATTGGCAATCAATCATCTTGATCTTCTGAGTAATCATTTTTATACAATATCTCTGTTATAGAAAATATTCACCGTGCTTCTGATGTGCATTGGAGGTTCTCCACCAAGTTGTCTTCTTCCATCTGCATACAAGTGTCTCTTTCTGGTATGCCTCAAAGCCTTGAGGTTGCTCTTCATACGCTCTTTGTTCAATTGCTATAGAGAACAGTCTTTGTATTCATTTGATGTAGAACTCCAACCCATGGATATTGTGGATGATATAATGCTTCATGTAGAGGTATGTCTAGTTTACTGGAACAAGTAATCATCATAGTCTTCTCCCTCCATCTGGGAGAACCTCTAATTCTAGATCTTGCAATGCGTTCATTCATATACATTGTTCTTCAGCACAACTTTTAGTTCCTTTGCTTGATTGCTTTTAGTGAGTTCATATCAGGTTGGTAATCTTGTGATTCTCGATACAATGACTGGTTGTTCTATCTTCTCTTTCTTTCTTGAAATCTTCATGTTCTTCCTCATGTTTTTCTTTAGCTCTTGGGTCCATGGAGTTTCTTATAGATTCCATGCCCTAAAGATTCCACTTCTTCCTTTCATCATAGGATCACGGATGTGGATGGACAACTCAGGATACTTTAAGGCTTCTCTTCAAAGAAGACTTCTTCTAAGGTCGAACTAAACACGTACTGCCTTTCATGGATGCTACCATGGATATATACTTCATCATCTTCAATGGATCATAGGATTAACTCCCTCCTAATCCTTGCTTCATGTATGAGTGCATTTTTTTCTTTTGGAAATATATAATCAACTCCCTCCATCTAACAGATTCCGTGCTTCCGTCTGCATCCTTATTGTCTTCTGCAAAGTGTCAGAAGTCTTTCTCCAATCTCCTCTTGATTGTTGACTTCTTTTTGTCTTTGCTTCTTCTAAGTTTCTTCAAGATTGATTCTGATTTTGGCTTATCTTGTAATAGCTTCCACACGATTTGTTTGATGTATTTCATCCTTTCATGTGTATTATCTAACTTGTATAATGATAGCAATCCTTATCTTGTTTGTTCTTCCATAGGTATAGTTCTTATTGGAACATATTATATTCTAAGAGATAGATATACAAGATATGTACAGAGACTATGAAAACAAGATATGCACAACAACTAAGAAGAGTATTGTTACCTTCTCTTAGAAGAAGAAGTTTGTTTTATCCTACTTGGTCTTCTTTGTAGGTTCATTTTCTTTGGCAACCGATGCTTCGTGTGTCCCCTTCCTTTTCTTTAGCTCGGGACAATGATTCTTGTAGTGACCATACTTTCGACAGTTGAAGGATTGTATTTCTGACATGTCTTTCTCTTGATTTGGCTTCTTCCTTGAACCAAACTTCCTTTTGTTCCTGAAATTCTTGAATCTTGTTGTGAAGGCTTGATCATCATACTTCTTTTGGGGTTTCTCTTTTGCACTAATCCTGGATTCTTCTTGAGCACAACAAGTCCAAAGTTCTTCAAATGTAGGATACTCCTTCCTTGTGTTCATGCTTGTGGAAAATCCATCCCATGTCTTGGGAAGACCATTGAGTACTATGTTTACCAATTCCTTATCTGAAATGATCTCTTCAATAACTTGTAGTTGATCTCTTAACTGAGATATTCTCACAAAGTATGATGTTATGTTGTCATCATCATTCATCTTCATGTCACGGAGCTCATTCTTAAGACTCATTACTTGTCCATTGTTTCTAACTGAGAAGGGGCTTGTTAAGGCATCGTACATCTTCTTCAATGAGTCAAGATGGGAGATGTAGGGTATCAAGTGGTTTTTTATAGAGTCCACTATGATGCTCATGGCATTGATGTCACCATCTTTGAACTTCTCCATAACTACAATTTTCTACGGTTCCTTCTCTTTTCCTTCTTCAAACTCTGGTTCCACGATCTTTCCTTTCATGATATCCAGCACTTTATTATTGGCAAGGATGAGGTCAATCCTTGTCTTGCACGCTCTGAAGTTAGAAGGTCCATCTAACTTGTTTTCTGACTTCATAGAGTAAGTCATGGCTGCTTTGACTTGGTCAACTCTAGATTTGACCAAAAACTCAAACTTGACGTCTTGGCTTGCTGAGAGTACTAGGAAATGCGCTAGGCTAGGGCGCACTAGTCTATCTAGAAATTAGGTCAATCCCTTCACTTAAGGTGCCTCAACGAGAGTATTAGGTTTTTTGCAACTCCACCTGCTAGTAACCCTAGCGGTGGTGCTTTGGTGACTGCTCCTACTAGAAACCCTAATGACAATTCTTCAACGAGCTTAATATATTTATGGCTATGCTTCCTTCCAGCGATCAGACTGAATGAGGGAGGTGTGGGCCCATAACCTGTTAGAATATAATGGATGCACTCATTTTACTATCGACAATATCACTATTTTCACCCAACCATAGGCCAAAGCCACCCTCCGAGCACCTTAACCTTGATAGAGAATCATTCCAGAAGCAAACCCTAGGCTAGATAGCCAAACAAAGGGTAGCGCACATTTCCCCAAGGATAGTGCATCAAACAAGAGCTAATCAGATAGTCCAAACCCTAACCAAGAGATAGTCCAAGACAAAGTTTAATATGCTAGTTGCAGTCGCTGCAACAGTAGCTCTCCTCCAAACCTACGCACAAAATGGGCAACTGCAGTGTGCACAAGTGCTACTCTACAGTTCTGAGAATGCCTGCCAGAATGAAGACTGGCCTCTTGTATTTATACTAATTATGGATAACTGCTTGCGCTGACTTCTCATTCTGGGTATCTGTTTGTTCAATATATATTATTTCTTCTGGCTGACTTCTTCTCTTGAAGGCTAATAACCTAATACAATTTATCCTCTTGAGCTGACATGTCTTCTATGGTTATTAGCCAACTCATTAGGGTTTCTTCTTACTTCCTGAAATATTCTATTCTCGTCAGGTTTACACGTGGAGGTAAATACCACCCACAACTACCATAATATCAATAGTGTGGTGTCTTGGTAATATTTCGCCAAGTGGCGTGAATGTTCCAATTCCTTCATAGTAGCAAAGAACTCCTCTTCATCCCTTTTCACTCTATCCAGGGTGGCATATGTGATTGCCTTCCCTGCGTTGATAAGCTCGGATGTCTTGGCATGTTGTGTGTTGATCATTTTTTCCTCCATGGTGATGAGGATGGATCGATCTAGAGTAATCCTCCTCTTCTTGGTGGTTCTCTGCATGATAGCTTTCCTTTTCCGATCATAGGTGATGGCATGTATGTCAACGACTTCATCCATGGGTTCGAGGATTTGCTGATCTCCCCAGGTGAGAATATTTCCCAGGCTCTCGATGGTGTATATTTTTTCAAGACTAAGTTCTTGAACCTCTTCCATGTGTTCTGACGGTACGACCTTTATTTGTTTCTCATCGGGAGGTTGAGTACCGGTTAAAATTGAAGCATCGAGGGTAGGCTCGGTACTTACTTGATAATCATCCGTTGAGATATCGATTTCCTATTAAGGAGCTTCTTCTTTTTTTTGTCCGACCCTGGCTCATCCATCGAACTGTCTTTTTGAGTTTCTAGTACCTTGAGTAGTACGGTGTCTAAGACACTTTCGACCTCCTGTTCATTCTATGAAAGGCTCCAAATTTGAGCGTCGAGAGATGGGGAAGATGCCTTCTCAGGATCCTTTTCCTCAGTGATTTGTATAGGAGTCACCAGGGATACCTCCGGACTTTATTCATCATCATAGATATTTATCAATTCATGGATGGGGTTTGGTGCACTTGTTCTCCCTGATGTTCCTACTATCTTTGGCTGAGTTGAACCATCCCTTGGTGATCCAGCATGTGGCGTTGTAATTTCATGGTTATCTGACTCGGTGATTTCATTAATTTCTATTAGCTCAGGCCCGCTTGGACCTACCCGTCTTTAATCTCATTTGTAGGAAGGATCCCCTATCATTCCTATGCATTCTGGGTCATCTTGTAGCTGATCAATTACTCACTATGACTGTTCTATCATGAGAAATCCCCTTGCCTGCTTGTCATGTGTCATAGGGAATCCTTTATCTTGCATTGGGGCCACCAGGGGAACCTCCGTTGCTTTTGCCACTCTGACCTCTTCTCTGACTCTCGAGGCCTCTTGAGCCAATTTATCTATGGTCATTTCATGTTCATATAGGCTCATGGCCCTGAAACTTGTCATTTTGGGGTCAGCAATCCTTGCTACCACCTCGTCCCAGTCCTAGGCATTTTCCTTGAAGACTTCATCTTCAAATTTTTCGTGGGCGTATGACCAACAGGATGACACTTGTGAAGCGTGTTGCAAGACAAGGCTCTTTGGATCATTCTTGCAGAACCTACCTGTCTAGAACCTGAGTTCGATTTGGGTCAGCCCTTCTTGTTTTACTTGAGTTGTGTCCTTAACCAAGTAGAAACCTACATGGAAACCATAGGGAATGATCGTTTCCTTCTTTTCCTCGACCAGGGTGGCATTGTAGCCTTGCAAGATGGTTTCATAGCATATCTATCTCACTACAAGCCGGTCAGGGACATGAACTGGTAGAATATGTGGTTCTCTAGTGGCCCTGAACACCCGGATGTAGGTGTCTCTCTTGTCCAAATACCAGTGGCCTACTTTGGAAATCATTTTCTTGGCCGCAGTCGATAGTCTTAGGCATTCCTTCTTAAAGAGAATGAAACAAATTTGTGTGATGAATTCATTGTAGATGAGGGAGTCAGACTTCATGTACCTGTTCTCCCATAGGATGTTGAAATTGACGTGGACTGGGAGCTCTGCAACATAACAACTCATATTCATGCTGGGGAAAATGTTTCTGGCACACATGACATCAAGCAAATATGAAGCCATGTAGAAAACTGGTATTTCTCGCTCCTTCGACGTCTGAGCCTTTTGTATACAGATGCTCAGTTGTTTAGAAATTATGGCTCCCCAGTTGAAATTGCTCCTGGAGATAGCAACCATGTAAGAAAAGGGAATCTATGCCTCTGAAAATATGGAGCAGTCCTTCTCTCCATACAATCGACAAATGAGATCCATCAAATAGATGTATGGCTCCCTCAAATTGGTTGTTGAGTACCAGCCAGTGCTCCGGTTGGTGTATTTCTTGTCCTCCCTCCACCATGAGGCCATCACCTGGTTGGTGTCGTGGCGCTCGTATAAATTCACGACAAAATATGTGTTTAGCCAATCCTCGGGATCTCTAAGCTTGTAGTATTTTTGAACCTCTACCGATAGAAACACTCTGACACACCCACCATTGTCATCATTGATCAAACATTTATGTGTGTTTGTGTGTTTGATGAGCCACTTCAAGACTTCAATACAGGAAAAGACAGGGGTTCTGCTCGCCACCATATGTAGGTTTGGATGTTTGGGAACACTTCATCACCGAACGCTCTAACATCTGGATCATTGTGTGTTACATATTTCAGGTATTCCTCATGGCTGATATTTTTAAAGATTTCTCCCCAATGTGGGAGCGCCATCTTGGACCCTGTGCTTGATTTTGTATCTCCAAAGGTTGAAGGCTGAGAAAAGGCATTCTTCATTGATGTTTTGATGACAGGTTCCGGTCTCAGAGTGTATTCCAATTTTTTTGCGACCCCTAGAGAGGAGCCTTCGCCTACCTCTGGTTCTTTTAGCTTCGGTTCCCTCAGTGATTGTCTGGTGGTTGTCTTTCTTGGTAGCATTGTTCCTGCAAATAAAAACACAATTTTAGATATTGTGTAAAGAATAGAACCAAATAAAAAATATATGAATTGTAACCATGTAAAATCCACATACTTGGATACATACCTATAAAGCTTGTTAAATCTAGTTATTTTGATACTCACTGGATCTCTACAACCTTCGAATTACTCATCTTGCTTCTTCTAATGCTCTGAATTTCCTTGTGCACATAATGATTTTGCTTACAATGAATTAAGATAATTTAAACTAGGGAAGAACTTACCGTGTCGCATCAGCCATTCAATTTGGGTGATGAGTGAAATTTAAACAAATCTATTGCCGAATCTCTACAACTTAACTTCATCATGGATTGATGGTGGAGGCGCAGGGGATGATGTGGTCTATCGGTGATTTTAAATGGTTGTTTTGATTGGTGCACGAGGTAGAAACTAATTCAGGATTTGGTATTAATTATCCCCTTAAATGCTTAAAATCTTATTGTATCTAACGCTAAAACATCCCATCGTGTCTCTCTCAGTGGGTGGATCGGGGATCATGGATGTGCTATGAACATTTTTGTTGATGTCCTTCTGCAAAATCTTCGACGTCGATCAATTTCACCACGAAATGTTGTCGTGGAAAGGCTGACTCATAGGTGTGACTCCAACCTGGGGAACCAAGAATGACTCGGGGTAAAACTAGATCGTACGCTTCTCCAATCTGGTAAAGACACGTGGCGTTGAATACTGGTGACCTAATTCGCGTGTATTAATCAGAGTTGGGAATTTTCTTAAGTTCTTCTTTCTAAAACAAACCTTATCTTGTCGATGCCAAAGAATCATCCAGGGTCGGCGATCGACGATAAACCAATCAAGTGCTTTTCTTCGGATTAGCTTCCTCGAGAAAGTCCCGATGCCAAAAACGCATCGGGGATCGACGATTGGGAATATCGTTTAGCACGATCAGAATGTTTGTTGTGATCCTTTTAGGCTTTCCCTGATTCCAATAAGCGCTTCGGGCATCGGCTATGAGTGATTTTTATTTTTTTGTTAGTGTCTATTCCCCTCGTCTTTTATCTATGTCGAAAGGGAATCAACTATCAGTGATATACTTATGCAAGACTTTGACACAAATAAAAATTCCTTTTTCCGATGTTGATGGATATCAGTGCTCGGTGACTGAGGTTTCCCGAGTGGCTCTTTTCCTTATTTGAATTCCTTCCTATGTCGAATATGAGCATGTCGGGTGAAGTGTTTTGGTTGTTGATTATTTATTTAGGTTTTAAGGCATTTTAAGTCATGGGGTTTCATAAGTTCAAACAAACCTAAATAGTTTATTAGAGTCATGATAATAAGAAAAGACAAAACATTTCTCAACATGAAGTCAAATCAGACAGTGCAAAGATCAAGTGGTTCCCAAAAAGTAAAAAAATGACATAGGATTTTTAGGGTCTATTGAGTGCTCAACAAGAGGATCAGAGGGCAGTGTAATATCATATTCTTGGGGTAGCATTGCCTTGGGTGAAACCTCGACATCTTCATCAACAACATCCTCTGAAATGGCCATAAAAAGTTTTTTTTATTTACACTTGTGCCCAGGAAAGTATTTCTCATCACAATTATAACAAAAACCCTTGAATTGGTGTTCAATCATTTCTGCCCCTTTTAATTTTTGGACCTTGAGAGGATTTGTCGGAGGGGAAGAAATAGGAGGTCTAGGATGGGGAATAAAAGCATGTTTTTCTTGTTCTGGGCAAAGGTGACATGTTGTGCCTCCTTGGCATGTTTAGTTTCGTCCAACCAAGTCTGGGGGTAAGCCATGAGGACCTGGACTTCGATTTCATCTTTGAGACCACTAATAAATCATTCTTGGAAGAAGGCATCAATCATACCCTATGTGCATAAATCCAAGTTCTCAAAGGCAGCGATAAAATATTCCAATGTTCCAAACTATTTCAATTTGGTCAAGTGGCCTAAATGGTGGGTGTCTATGTCAAAGTGTGCATACAACTTAGCAACGAATTGTGTCCAAGAAACATACCCTTTGCATGCATTTTGACATCATTACCACCATTTTCATCGTTCCAGATCCAAAGAGAGAACATCGTAACGAATCTTGGTCAAGTCATCAGTAATTCCATGCAGGGAAAAATAGTGTTCCATCTGAGTAACATAGGTTATTCAGATCTGAGCCATCAAATTTGTTCACTTCAACTCTGGGAACAATGATGTCACGATTGGAATGAAAGTTCAGAGGATTTGAAGAGTCAACACCTTCGACTTGGGGGTTTTTTCTAGAAGAGGAAGCACCCTGGGATTGGGTCATGAATTGTTTGAGAGTGGAGTGGATTTCATCCATTCAACTATTATGTTGGTCTTGGACAGGGTCCACTTTGGCATGCATGGAAGTCATGTCATTATTCACTTTGGCATGAATAGATTTAATTTCATTATTCAGTTTCTGATTTGTTTCTTCTTGGCGAGTGGGAGCCATTAGGGGAGGGGTGGGACCAAAAAAGTATAGAAGTGAGATATACCACTACGATTAGGGAGATGAGAGGAAGCTACTAGGATAAGTGGGAAATAAGGATGTTGGGAAGGGTATGGGTCCATGGGGTAAAAAAAGGCTTAAAAATGATAGGTATCGCAACAATAAGGGCGAAAAGGGGAATTCAATGGGATAGGTCTCAAATAAGGGTGCGGGAAGGAGTTATACTCCGACCTGAATAATATTGCAATGTCGAAATGCCAAATTCTTAATAGGAAAAAATGTGTAGTAATTTCACAACCAGAATGCAGGAGGCAAGGTTACATGGCCAAAAAATCCTTTATATTCCTTGTCTGATACGTTCCCCCCAGGTTAGTTTTTTCAAAGTGCCTAGGGGCAAGGGTTTTCCCTGTGCTATAGATATCTGATATACATACGGGGTCGAATAGTAGTACTCGACCCAATATCTCAAGGCACCAACTAAGTAGGCTCGACCATACCCTTAGCCTTACTACCCGATTAACGAGGTACTAGAGAGTATATTCCCAAGTGTTGTTCTCAGTGACATTATAGAACTCAGGAGACAAATCGGTTGATATAGGGATAATTTCAGAAGACCTAGGGGACTCTCTATTTACCTATTGATACGTGGGAGTGATGCCTCTGTACATATTTTGTCTAATGCAGTACTACTCGATGGGTACCAACAAGGGTTACAGAGGTTTCCAACAAGGTGAAACTTTAGTTTCTAGGAAACCCCGTGAAATTATATGTATGTCCTGCATCTAGTCTTCCCCACTGCATTTTTACCCAATGAACAACAGTTCTCTATGCTTTAAAGATGCCGACAGTACACGTCTCTACCCTAGAAAAAAATTTAACCCACAATTACTGCCAAGGAAAGTGCTCTGGTACCACTTGTAAGGTACCAGACGTAATGTAATATGCAGAAAAAAAATATTCAACAAATACCAATGGAACAGTAAAACATTGAGAATAGAAATACTAGCAATAATACATTTATTGAAAGAAAGCATTGTTCACTTGCCTCTTTGAGGATGCAACATCTAGCAAAGCAGATCTCTATTACAATAAATCTCAAAATGAAGATTTATCATGCCACCTACTCTTATTTATACTAATTCTATCTTCTAAATAACATTCTAGAGGAAGATCTTTCTAGAAGCGAAAGCTTCTATTAGGTATTCTTACATTGACTTGTTCACATTTATTAAATAGGCCTTATTAAGTAGTGTTTTCCTTAATTACATGGAAAATATATTATTCTATCTACGTGAGGGGTCAGGGAGGTTAGGTCCTTAATAGAATCTATTTCACGCACAGACATGTTCATTCTAAAATTAGGGTAAATACATAGATTTATTTCAGAGATTCAACAATACGCAGTCGTCTTTGCACTCAAAGACTCCTCAACATACAAGGGTATTCTCTACTTCCTTTGTCTTGATCAATTTATAGACCATTTCCAACAAATTCCTCATGCAACAACTTCTATTGTCCCGTAGCGAAGTAATCAATTTCCAAAAGAAGTCTCGATATTGTAGCATGCCTTTAAGGCCTGGTGTTGTAACTTATAGCTCTGATAGCAATTTGTGACATACCCAGCCACCAGTATGGGCCACGCTACCACAAAACTCTCTCCAAGAACACTCTAAACTAACTTGTAACATACCTGGTATAGCCAATACCAAAACTTTATGTTTGGATACTGATATGAAATGTACCCATTGCCCGGGTACTTTCGGAGTCGCCCTCTTAGACTAATTACGAAATTTTGTTCAATTCTTTAAAATAAAGAAACATGGATTCAACACATGAAATTAGCAAGAACATGTTAATCCATACAGGAAAGGAATAGTGTGCCATGCACAAAAAATAACCAGTAAGCATGCACACATAAATACATCTAAGAAATAAATAAATACACAATGGAATATACATTATACAAAAAACACACATAGAACTTATCTTTTCAAGAAAAAATCAAGTAAAAAGTCACCAACGGGTTGCAAACCAAGGACGTTCCTTCCAACCATAGACATTGTTTTTCATTCACTCTCAACAGCAGTGTCACCCCTAAGCTAGGGCTATGAATAAACAAGGATGGGTCCTAGGCCAAATCTAAAAACACACCAGTTAGCTAACAGGCTCTCAGGTTTTCCCAACCACGCAACAATCCTAATTTCCATCTCTCTTCCCCTTTAGCATACACAACCCAAATAAATGAACCCAATTCTTTGCCATGTATTCCCTCAGGTTGTTCCATTTCTCTCCAAGGAACTAGTGTTATTGATCAGGAAATATCCATGATGGAAAATCCAAGGATATCAATTGTGGACAGTTCTTTCAAAAATGCCATCAATCTTATGCACACATGCATCCATTCTCTCCTGGAATGATCAGTAATTTCCCCACAGCCATCCAGCAATGTCTCTCCACCTTCATCCATTCATTTCCATGCTCATACCAAGAGCATACGAATGATCCAGCGTGAATCAATGATTAACAATCAAGTGAAGAACCAAAGGAAAGAGTGTAAGTGTGTATATGAATAAGAACCCCCAAACATACCGCAAGGGGTGTTTATATAATTCCATGCAATAAATAACCACATGGAATTTTCCCCAAGAAGCTCAAGTAACTACTTATTTCTCTCTAAAAATTCCAAGATTGGAAAATAAAATATAATATAAAGGCTTATCCCCTTTCCCCTCTCTCTCGTGGAACATAGCCCCCTATAACTCTTGTCCTTGTCTTGTCTTGCAGCTAGTGATGTATTTTATTATTAATATATATAGACGTATTACGTTTCCTGGGCACTTCAACCCCTTTCCAACTTTATCGTCTCACCAACCTAAGTCACAATTACATAATACATTCTAGTTCACAGGGACCAAAACCAAGGGTGTTACAATATACCTAAGCACACTAAAAGAGAAAGAGATGGTGAGCAAGAAAATCAGAAAACCATTTTGCAGTGATATAGTGAACTCTCTAGCTCCATAAAGTAGGGATTTCCAGTGGTCTATAGCCTACAAGTGGTATTATGAGCTTTCCCGGAAAGAGAAGCATATGAACAAAGTGTGGATGTTTCAGATAGCTAAAGCCAGGCGCATGCCCAAAGTATTTGATTTCAAAGTGATGGTATCATGGTTTGTTAGCATATTCGATTCCAAACAAAAATTGGTGAAGATAAAGGGAAGTGGAAAGACTCATGTCCCCTTGAATCCAAATACTTTTAGAAGTATGTTGCAACTTTAAGTACTCGACAGAGTCCTTAGTATTTCTAAAGTGAATTGTTTCTTGGATGCTCAGGGTGGTAGGATGAATGTTCTCAAGGATTTTATGGTTCAACCTTATGTCGAGGTGGCTAATCCCAACCACATTAACATATGCATGTTATCCCATGCATATAAGGATTTTGCATGGCTCTTTATGCTCCTAATGGGTTAGTACTCAACTATCTATGTCCCTAGGTATCTCATATATATTTTTCATTTCTCTGTATGAGTGGCGGTGGTTTTTGACTGGGCCCCAATTTATCTCTAATGAAAATTCCCACCAGATTTCAAATTTCATTCAGACCAAGAGGTTCTCCATGACCTCTTATCTTGTTTTTTCTCTAGTTTACTACAACACATTTGAGGGTATTCCCCCAAGGGGCAATGTCAATTTCAATGAGGACCCGACTTATTTTTAGTATCCCATGTTATGGAAACAGAAGGCATCTTTTCATTTTTATGAAATTCAATATTCCTTGTTAGGGAATACATATGTATGTTTATAGGGATGGATCCAGGTAGGATCACAAAGGTAGGTGTAAACTTTCTTGTTGGAAAAGGAGTATACATGTTTGAGGAAAAATTCACATACACAAAAAAATCAGTTTTGAATGCAAACTATTCCTCCTTCGTTTTGTATGTGACATATTTTTCATTTTTTAGTTGTGTAGACAATACAAAGTGTGGTCTACTTTCTTCGATAAAAAGAAAAAGCAATAGTTCATTCCCATGCCTTTTGAGATGGTTGGTATTTTAGTGAAATGTTCCTCTAACTTAACTGAGATGGTTGGATACTTTGATTCTTTCCATGTGAAGGAGGATGAAGCACATAAATACTTTGAAGACATTTTCACAACTCACATGGTTTAGATTGGTTATAATTCTTCTTTTACGAAGTTAGAGGAATCACATAGGGAGCAAATGATAATGAAAACACATGTTTGACAACACATGTATTCCAACAAAGGACGAACACCTTCAGTAACCACTCGCATAACCATATCAAAGATCAACACACTGGTGTTTTCATGTGGTAAAACCCCTATGGGGAAACATCCACAGCCCCAGCCAATGCGACCACTTGGAGCAGTTTATTAATGCAAAAGAAAAAGATTACAGAGATATTTTACAAGAGAGTTTATCACAATCGATCATTGGCAAATGACCCTCCATGCTCTTTAAATAGAAATCATGGATCAATTGGGTGTTAAGCAACGGATCAATGGTCGTTAAGATCAAGGAGAGTATGAACCATCGGATCACTCTATGTTGGGAACATATTGTGACCGTCGGATTTCCTAACTACAAATGCATACTAATGCATACTAAAGAAACACACTGAGAAACAAACTTTTACCTAACGACACATTAGACCAAGTAGATCTTAAATAACTCCTAAGTGTCTAAATATCCTAACATCCCCCCTTAAGAACAACTTGGGATAGGATTGAAGGATTTACAATGTTGATACAATAGGAGAAGGAAGGAGGCATTAGAGCCTATTCCCCCTTAATGACAACTTCCTGAACTCCTATACTAGATCAAATTTTGGAAAACTTCACTTCTATAAGAGACTTTGTGAAAATGTCTACAACTTGATATTTCGTAGGGAAAAAGAGCACTTCAATAACTTGATCATGAATGAGTTTTCTGATGAAGTGTATGTGTAGCTTGATGTGATTTTTGTGTTGATGTTGAACTGGGTCTTTAGAGAGCTTGATGGCACTCTGATTTTCTCACCAGAGGTTGGTCAGATGTTGTTGCTTGAATCCAAACTCTAAAAGGATCTGTCAAAGCCACAAGGCTTCCTGACTTGCATTTACTATTGCTTGGTATTATGCTTTTGTTGAAGAAATTGCAATAACATATTGTTTCTTACAGGCCCAAGTGACAGGTCCAGAACCAAGGTTGAAAACATAACCTGCAGTAGACTTCCGATCATCAGGGTCTTCGGCCCAATCTAAATCAGTGAAACCAACCAATAAAGGAGTCCCCCCTGAACTGTAATGTATCCCGAACTGAATTGTACCACGGACATAGTGAAGTATCATTTTAGCTTCTTTCCAATGGATTTCAAGGGGTGTTTTCATATATTGGGCAATAAGACCAACAGCAAAGGAAATATCAGGACGGGTATGAGTCAATTATAAGAGGATACCAACTAATTGATGGTATAGTGTGGCATCAACTTTAGGGGAAGTATAGGTGTGTTTCAGGATAAATCCGTAAGTGCGGACACAAACCGATCTCCCTAGATCCACCTGGATCTAGAACAAAACAGGACAGAATATATCGCTTTCCCTAGATCTAACTATTGAATTAAATTGGAAGTGAGAATAAGAGACATACCTTGTAATCGCTTCCTTAATCTTTGTT
>JZKD02S0255120.1:0-10752 GCA_000966675.3 Picea glauca | reverse complement strand
AATTTTATTTTTCCTATATAAAATAGATTTGAGAAATTAATAATTGCATATTGTTATGATATGCTAACAATGTGTTTGAGAGGTAATCCAAAAGATGAAGGAATGAGCGCGAGCGGGAGCGCGCATTAGGGTTTGGTGCTGGTGCTGAGCGTAGTGTGATTCCATGGCGGCGCCTGGGGGTGGGGAGGCCGCCCCCCTCCTTCGAGATCGGTCGAGGATGCCTTCCGAAGGCTTGCCAATAGTAAAGGGAAGAGGTCATCCCCTCCGGTGGTTCCGAAATTTATCAAGAAGATGGAGGACATACCTGAAATTGCTTTACCCGAAGAGAAACCAATGAAAATAGCCTTGGCGTTGGCCCAAAAAGGTTTAGTGGGTCAGTTCATGGGTCTTTGGCCATCCACCAAGACTACAGATGACTGGATTCAACGGAACTGGAGGCCAAATCTGGAACATGGAGTAACCTGTTATCCGGTTGGAAGAGGGTTCTTTGTGTTTGAGTTCATCTTAGAAGAAGATCGAGACTTAATCTTCAAGAATGGCCCCTATTTCATGGGGACGCAAGGTCTATATCTGAATAAACGGACACTTGATTTTGATCCATTGGTGGACCTGCCCATAGAAGTGTCGGTGTGGGTCAGACTACCGAACCTCCCAATGCACTGCTGGGATTTCGAATCACTATAGAGAATAGGGAACGGAGTTGGTCGATTCATTGACAGAGATGACAATAAAGGACAATACAACTACGCCATAATCTGTGTGGAAGTCGATCTCGAAGCTGGCCTCCCTGAAGGAGTGAAACTAACCGTTGGAACCTGGACCCATTTTCAGAAATTAGACTATGAGCACCTGCCATTCAAATGTCGGAACTGTCAGGAGCACGGTCACTTCCAAAGACACTGCCCCAAAATGAAAACCACTGGGAAAGAAGACGCAAAAGGCTGGCAGAAGGTGAAGAAAGGGAAAAACTCTAACAACGCTAAAAGCAAGGACAAAATGACCCAGGAACCATCAAAAGATGGCAGCTCAAAGAAAAACCCCCAAGAAGCTCCAAAGGAAAAGCAAATCCCTACAAACAAACCAGAAGGCGGGAAAGATCAAACGTCACTGGTCCCAGTTGACCCAATCTCGCCCTCCATGGTTTCTAGTCCGACAAAGGAGAATATCAGCTTGGACACGGATACAGGAGATGAAACCCCGGAGGAGGAGGACACAGAAGTAAGTAGCCCGATAGGAATACCAGACCAGCCAAAGCGGGGAAGGAAGACTGAGAAGAAGAGAAGGGAAGAGCAATCCTACAAGGAAGTGGTTCAAGGCTCACAGTACACAATCCTAGAGATGGTGAACACCAAATTGGGGGCGAAACTAGGGAAGACCCCGAAGGGAGGTCACCCTCCACATCCAGGTAAATAATGCAATACGTCTCCTGGAACTGCAGAGGACTGGGAAGCACCCTGAAAGAAGAAGCCATAAAGGACTTAGTAAGGCTAGTGAGGCCAGAATTCCTCCTTATCCAGGAGACCAAAATGGAGGAGGAAGACCTCCTCCCTGCAAGCAGTGCATTCTGGAAGAAAGGCCCTGGACGGGCAGTAAGCGCTAGAGGAGCCTCGGGGGGATTAGCAACTTTCTAGGACTCCGCAAAGCTCGACCTAGTAGAAGAAGAAGGAACCACCCATTGGTTATTTACCAAACTGTACCATAAAGACTCTGGACATCTGGTAAGCCTCTTTAACTTGTATGTCCCTGTTTCATTTAATGAGAAAAAAGAATGTTGGGACTCATTAAAATTGTTTCTCAATCAGCATGACATTGAGAAATTAGTAGTGGCTGGAGATTTAAATGTGACCCTCTCGTTGGCCGAGAAGAAAGGGGGTTCTATTGTCCAAGATCTTGCTAGAGAGTGGGTAGAAGACTTGATGTCAGACTGGGAGATGGAAGATATTTCACCAACCAATGGGAAATTTACTTGGTCCAACAAAAGGATAGGACCAGGTCACATAGCAGCCCAGCTTGATCGTTTCCTCATCCACTCCTCCTTTCTTACTCTTGGCCTCATGGCGACCTCCAAGATTCTCCCGCATTACACTTCGGACCACAAACCAATTTCCCTCTCCCTCTCTCCTGGAACAACGCTAGGCCCTATTTCGTTTAGATTTTGCCCAATTTGGACAGGTCAAGATGGCTTTCTCAACCTAGTTCAAAACACCTGGAACGAACCTATTTCCGGGTCCCCCTTTAATGTTTGGGAAGAGAAGCTTAGAAGACTCAAATTTAACTTAAAGACGTGGGCTAAAAAGATAGGTTGTCCCATGGACGAAAGGAAAAGAACACAGAAGATCTTGGAAAGACAACAATCGATCATGGAAGAATCCCAAGTCACCCAGGAGCTACTCAGCCGGGAATTCGAGCTTCAAAGGAAGTATCACAAAAGCTGTAGAGAAGAGGAAATCTATTGGAGAGTCAAATCAAGGGCGCTGTGGCTTTGAGATGGAGACAAGAACACAACTTTCTTTCACAAGCAAGCCCAGGCAAGAAAAAATTACAATTCCATCAGCAAGATTCAATGGCAAGACCAAGTCATTAAGGACTTCCAAGGCATGAAGGAGGCTGCTCATTCCTTCTTCAAAAACATTTACTCCGCTCCTGATATGGAGGCTTTGGACTCGAACTCCTATCCTATATCAGAAATTCCATCCCTGGTTAATGAAGATGACAATTGGATGCTGAACAGGCCCGTTAGTATTAATGAAATCAAGAAAGCCATCTTCAATATGGATCCAGACAAAGCGCCTGGGCCGGACGGGTTCACAACCCATTTCTACACTTCTTGCTGGGACATAATAAAAAAGGATTTGTGCATAATGGTTATGAAGTCTTAGCACTGTATCAAATTGGGTGGCAGCACAAACTCCTCTCTTGGCCCTCATCCCAAAAGAAAAAGGTGGTAAAAACTTCAACAGATTCATACCTATCTCCCTCTGTAATACAGGATATAAAATCATCACCAAAATAATGGCTAACAGACTCAAAAGAATTCTTCCGAAACTGATTCCGGAAAATCAAGGTGGGTTTGTGAAAGGGAGACAGATACTAGATAACATTATTTTAGTCCAAGAAGCCATCCATACCAACTGCAAGAAAAAAGAGAAGGGCATGGTAATCAAGCTGGATTTAGCCAACGCTTTTGACAGAGTCAGGCACGGATTTTTGTATGCAGTCATGAGGAACTTTGGGTTCAATCAGAAAGTTATTGAGTGGGTTAAGGCCTGTATTACAGCCCCTTGGATCGCCCCTTTGATAAATGGTCGTCCTGCAAAGTTTTTCCAGGCCTCAAGAGGGCTAAGGCAAGGTTGCCCTCTCTCCCCTGTGCTCTACGTCATTCAAGCCTCGGTGTTAATCTTCCAATTGCAGAGCTGTCTTCAAAACAGAGTCCTACCAGGCATCAGAGTAGTTCCTAATGTCAACGATGTTAGCCATGCCCAGTTCGCTAATGACACCCTTTTATTGGGCGATGCCAACCTCAAGACAAAAAGGAACTTCAAAAATTAACTTGACCTTTATAAAGACAGCTCTGGCAGCGAAATAAACTATCACAAAAGTAAGATTTATGGATGGAACTGCAACCCGCGAGAAATGTTGCAGAGAGGCCGGATTCTTGAGATGGAAAGTATCACAACATGGGACAACTTCATCTACTTGGGGATCCCAATATTCAAAGCCTCCTCTAAGGTCACGCACTAGCTACCCCTGTTGGATAAACTCAAAAACAAGATCCATGCATGGGGAGCAATTTGGCTCAACAAAGCAGGTAAAGTTATTTTGATGAACTCGGTCATTACCAGCCTCCCAATTTATCAGTGTTCGGTTCTGCTTGCTCCCAAGACTATAACAAATAAAATTGATGAAATGCTTCGGAGATTTTTTTGGGAAGGCGACAGGAATTGTGAAAAGAAGCTCCACTTAGTAAGATGGGACAAGGTCAAGAAGCCAAAGATGGAAGGGGGTCTTCATATCATAGATGTGGTTGTTCACAATCTTTCCATGGGAGGTAAACTTCTGTGGAATATGATTACGGGGAAAAGAACCTGGAGCAAGCAAATTCTCAGGAAAAAATACTTCATAGGTGATAGAGAGAGATGCCTTGAGAGGCCTACGAAAGTGTAGAAAGGTTCCCTGATTTTCACCCTGTGCAAAAGAGCCTTACCTTTTTTTAGTTCAAAGCTTACCCGGATACCGGGGAACGGGACAAAAATCAGGATCTGGGAGGATTCCATTCTTGGAGAACAACCCCTTACATGGTTAAGAGAAACAAGGAACATCAAAGATTGGCTCTTGTCTAACAATTGCAGAACGCTATGGGACATCTCCCTCTGGAAGAATGATGACAATGAATCCTGGGAAGGCTAGAATCTAGGGAACTATCCGGACGAGATTAAAGAGGAAGCAACAT
Organism: Picea glauca; assembly: GCA_000966675.3. Classification (NCBI taxonomy): domain Eukaryota; kingdom Viridiplantae; phylum Streptophyta; class Pinopsida; order Pinales; family Pinaceae; genus Picea; species Picea glauca. The sequence goes on along the minus strand of JZKD02S0255120.1, from coordinate 6,302 downwards.
TTCTGCTGGTTTTTCTTCAAGGAAAGTCGCCAATTAGTGCCAGATCCAAAGATAAGCGGGGATGGGGTTCGGAATTGGGGTTATACACAAAAACAACTGGCTACTCTGAAATTCTTGAAATGCCGTGGGTCCCTCCTAATCTAGGCCAGTGGAAAGCCCTATAGAACTTTCCCTCAATTCCTAAAGTAGACATTTTTATATGGAACCTACTCCACAAAAACATCTTAACCAATGATAATCTAAAGAGGAAAGGCTAGGAAGGGCCTTCACGTTGTCCTCTGTGCAATCAGGCAGAAGAAACTACTGTGCACCTTCTCCTTAACTGTGATTTCTCTAAAGAAGCTTGGGGCCTCCTCTTAGGATCAGTCTCTTTAAATTTTCCATCCTCTGCCTCAGAACTTTTAAGCAATTGGATGTCTCTGTCCCCTTTCAATCTGAGTAAGAAAAACCTCCTCAAAACTATCTGGATGTGGACTCCCAAATTCTNAAGTATCACAAAAGATGTAGAGAAGAGAAAATCTATTGGAGAGTCAAATCAAGGGCGTTGTGGCTTCGAGATGGAGACAAGAACACAACTTTCTTTCACAAGCAAGCCCAGGCAAGGAAAAATTACAATTCCATCAGCGAGATTCAATGGAAAGACCAAGTCATTAAGGACTTCCAAGGCATGAAGGAGGCTGCTCATTCTTTTTTCAAAAACCTTTACTCCACTCCTGATATGGAGGCTTTGGAATCGAACTCCTATCCTATATCAGAAATTCCAGCCCTGGTTAATGAAGAAGACAATTGGATGCTGAATAGGCCCGTTAGTATTAGTGAAATCAAGAAATCCATCTTCAATATGGATCCAGACAAAGCGCCTGGGCCGGACGGGTTCACATCCCGTTTCTACACTTCTTGTTGGGACATAATAAAAAAGGATTTGTACAGAATGGTTATGAAGTCTCAGAACTGTACCAAACTGGGAGGCAACACAAAATCCTCTTTCTTGGCCCTCATCCCAAAAGAAAAAGGTGCTAAAAACTTCAACAGATTCAGACCTATCTCCCTCTGTAATATGGGATATAAAATCATCACCAAAATAATGGCTAACAGACTCAAAAGAATTTTGCCGAAACTGATTCCGGAAAATCAAGGTGGGTTTGTGAAAGGGAGACAGATACTAGATAACATTATTTTAGTCCAAGAAGCCATCCATACCACCTGCAAGAAAAAAGATAAGGGCATGGTAATCAAGCTGGGTTTAGCCAACGCCTTCGACAGAGTCAGGCATGAATTTCTTTTTGCAGTCATGAGGAACTTTGGGTTCAATTAGAAATTTATTGAGTTGGTTAAGGCATGTATTACAACCCCTTGGATCGCCCCTTTGATAAATGGTTGGAGGCAAAGTTTTTCCAGGCCTCAAGAGGGATAAGGCAAGGTTTCCCTCTCTCCCCTGTGCTCTATGTCATTCAAGCCTCGGTGTTAAGCTTCCAATTGCAGAGATGCCTTCAAAACAGAGTCCTACCAGGCATCAGAGTAGTCCCTAATGACAAGGATGTTAGCCATGCCCAGTTCCTTGATGACACCCTTTTATTGGGTGATGCCAACCTCAAGACAACAAGGAACTTCAAAACTGAACTTGACCTTTATAAAGACAGCTCTGGCAGCGAAATAAACTATCACAAAAGTAAGATTTATGGATGGAACTGCAACCCGCGAGAAATGTTGCAGATAGGTCGGATTCTTCAGATGGAAGGTATCACAACTTGGGACAACTTCATCTACTTGGGGATCCCAATATTCAAAGCCTCCTCTAAGGTCACGCACTGGCTTCCCCTGTTGGATAAAATCAAGAACAAGATCCACGCGTGGGGAGCAATTTGGCTCAACAAAGCAGGTAAAGTTATTTTGATGAACTCGGTCATTACCAGCCTCCCAATTTATCAGTGCTCGGTTCTTCTCGCTCCCANGTGGGTTTGTGAAAGGGAGACAGATACTAGATAACATTATTTTAGTCCAAGAAGCCATCCATACCAGCTGCAAGAAAAAAGAGAAGGGCATGGTAATCAAGCTGGATTTAGCCAATGCTTTTGACAGAGTCAGGCACGACTTTCTGTATGCAGTCATGAGGAACTTTGGGTTCAATCAGAAAGTTATTGAGTGGGTTAAGGCCTGTATTACAACCCCTTGGATCGCCCCTTTGATAAATGGTCATCCTGCAAAGTTTTTCCAGGACTCAAGAGGGCTAAGGCAAGGTTGCCCTCTCTCCCCTGTGCTCTACATCATTCAAGCCTCGGTGTTAAGCTTCCAATTGCAGAGCTGTCTTCAAAACAGAGTCCTACCAGGCATCAGAGTAGTTCCTAATGTGAAGGATGTTAGCCATGCCCAGTTTGCTGATGACACCCTTTTATTGGGCGATGCCAACCTCAAGACAACAAGGAACTTCAAAACTGAACTTGACCTTTATAAAGACAACTCTGGCAGCGAAATAAACTATCACAAAAGTAAGATTTATGGATGGAACTGCAACCCGCGAGAAATGTTGCAGATAGGCTGGATTCTTGAGATGGAAGGTATCACAACATGGGACAACTTCATCTACTTGGGGATCCCAATATTCAAATCCTCCTCTAAGGTCACGCACTGGCTAGCCCTGTTGGATAAACTAAAAAACAAGATCCATGCATGGGGAGCAATTTGGCTCAACAAAGCAGGTAAAGTTATTTTGATGAACTAGGTCATTACCAACCTCCCAATTTATCAGTGTTCGGTTATGCTCGCTCCCAAGACTATAAAAAATAAAATCGATGAAATGCTTCGGAGATTTCTTTGGGAAGGCGGCAGGAATTGTGAAAAGAAGCTCCACTTAGTAAGATGGGACAAGGTCAAGAAGCCAAAGATGGAAGGGGGTCTTCATATCATAGATGTGGCTGTTCACAATCTTGCCATGGGAGGTAAACTTTTTTGGAATATGATTACGGGGAAAATAACCTGGAGCAAGCAAATTCTCGGGAAAAAATACTTCATAGGTGATAGAGAGAGATGCCTTGAGAGGCCTGCGAAAGTGCAGAAAGGTTCCCTGATTTTCACCCTGTGCAAAAGAGCCTCGTTTTTTTTTAGTTCAAAGCTTACCTGGATACCGGGGAACGGGACAAAAATCAGGATCTGGGAGGATTCCATTCTTGGAGAACAACCCCTTACATGGTTAAGAGAAACAAGGAACATCAAATATTGGCTCTTTTCTAACAATTGCAGAACGCTATGGGACATCTCCCTCTGGAAGAATGATGACAATGAATCCTGGGAAGGCTAGAATCTAGGGAACTATCCGGACGAGATTAAAGAGGAAGCAACACTTCTGCTGGATTTTCTTCAAGGAAAGTCGCCAATTAGTGCTAGATCCAAAGAGAAGCGGGGATGGGGTTCATAATTGGGGTTATACACAACAACAGCTGGCTACTCTGCAATTCTTGAAATGCCGTGGGTCCCTCCTAATCCAGGCCAGTGGAAATCCCTATGGAGCTTTCCCTCAATTCCTAAAGTAGACATTTTTATATGGAACCTGCTCCACAACAACATCTTAACCAATGATAATCTAAAGAGGAAAGGCTGGGAAGGGCCTTCACGTTGTCCTCTGTGCAATCAGGCAGAAGAAACTACTGTGCACCTTCTCCTTAACTGTGATTTCTCCAAAGAAGCTTGGGGCCTCCTCTTATGATCGGTTTCTTTAAATTTTCCATCCTCTGCCTCATAACTTTTAAGAAATTGGATGTCTCTGTCCCCTTTCAATCTGAGTAAGAAAAACCTCCTCAAAACTATCTGGATGTGGACTCCCAAATTCTTGTGTTGGAAAATTTGGCTGGAGAGGAATAATAGAATTTTCAAAGAGGAAAGCAGACTGCCATCCCAGGTGGCTATTAAAGCCAGAACTATGATCTCAGAAGCCTTAAACTTGAATACCTCCATCAGAAACTCGATCCCTCTCTTGGTTGAAGAAGAACGTTGGGTCAAGGAGTTCATCCAAAACCAACCAGACATCAAAGAAACCAAACCCCCGCAAAAAAGGAATTGGGAAATTCGGATGGAGGAATAGGACTTCCTTAAATGGAGATCTGCTCTGGATGTGTGGTGTCTCTTCTTCGATGGGGCCTCAAAAGGTAACCCCGGTCAAGCAAGAGGAGGGGGCATCATTTATGAACCCTTTGGCACAATCCACCTGTCTTACGCTTGGGGCTTAGGATATGCCTCCAATAATCAAGCTGAATATCTAGCTCTGTGGCAAGGCCTCATTCAGGCGTTAAATATGAATGTCCAGAAGATTATGATTTTTGGTGATTCCAAACAGGTTGTAGAAGCGTTGAACTCCAAGAAGATCCCAAAGGATATTACTTTGGCCCACTTGTACAAGAAAATATTCCTCCTACTGCCGTAGCTCAGGGAATATAAAGTATATCACGTGTTGAGAACTCTGAATGGACAGGCAGACACTGAGGCAAATCGTGGTACTCTACTCAGCAAAACCCAACTGACTGTCAATGGGGGAACATCATTCCAAACTATTCCCTAAGCTAATGAAAGAACTCGATTTGTCTCTTCACGCGGGCAAGCCAACTGTACCCGAAGGACATTGGATCCAACACAGTTCTCGTGGGACGGGCCACAATCTTAGTTCAGAGATTCGACGTCAACAACAATCCAAGTTGGGATCACGAGGTGTGGCAGGTGAAATAGATTATAAGGGAACCCATTCGAAGCAAGTCTTCAATCCCTTAGGCAGACGCGCGCTTCCGCAAAGCACAAAGAAGAAGCAAAGTTATAGGAGCAGAAGGAATGGATTCATATTCCAAGCCACCTCTCTCTTCGCGGGAGAGACTTGACCTAATAAAATCAGAGCTGGAGAACGTTAGAGATTCCACGAACCAAAGGAAATGGGAAACGTTGAACATCGAAATGCAGGAACTAAGGGAAGAAATAACAAAAGAACTTTAGGAGGGACTCAAGGACATTGCCATCCTCATGGGCGATCTGGGAAATCGTCTCTGCAAACTGGAGAAACAAGTCGAAGAGCTAACCAAGGCGCTCAACAAGATCTTGGAAGCTACAACAGAGGCCGTCTCCAAAATCGGGTAAGGCAGGTCAACGGTGGCAGGCTTTGCCCAATAGCCCTCAGTCCTCTCGATCGACCCCTGCAGAAGTCAATGTATTCGATAAATAGTAGATTAGGCTATCATATGTATGTGAACCACCAGAAACTAGAATTTTGGATTTTGCTTTGTAAGGATGAGGGTTCAAGCTGAAAGATGAAAACCAGTGCAGTAGATCTGAATATGCAATGTAAGGGCCTGGTAGCCCTTCCTGCCAGATATTAAATAAAGATCTCTAACCGTTCCTGTAAAAAAAATAAAATGTGTTTGACTATATGGAAATTGAGAAAATTGCAAAAAGAATGGTCTTGGATATTGCAAAGATGTAAGCCCATAAGAAAGACTAATATCTATTGTGTCAAGAGCCAAACATAATGAGAAGAAAACTCGTGCTTGAAAATTTATAAATGAAACTATGTTTTCCCGTGTATAATAGATTTGAAACTATGTTTTCATGTGTATAATAGATTTGAAAATTTATAAATGAAAATTTTATGATGATGTCTCATATTTATTGCATGCATATGCTACAAATGGGGTTATTTCCATGGGTTATGAATTTCTAGTGGAAGTCTAGCAACAAGTCGACATTTGTCTGCACAAGAGCACCTTGGAAAATGATGGATCGCATGAGGAAATGAATAACAACGAAAGGGATGCCTGAGTCTAGAGGGTGAGTACATCATGAAGAAGCAAGTTGTTATGCTTGTAGAAGAAGCAAGTTGTCAGGCTTGCAGAAGAACTAGGTTGGTAGGCCTAAAGACCGAACTTCTGTGTGATTTTCACTGCAACATCAAGGTTATTGCTGGTTATTTCTCGGTAGTTCTTCCTAGCAACAAGTTTCCCTCGAGTTCCCAGTAGTGATATTCTTGGTTACTTGTGCGAAAAAGACCCTGATAAATTGAATGTTGCAGCCCAATTGAAATTATTAATAAAAGTAGTGATTGTTGGATGTGATACGAGAGGGGAGAAAATGATGGGAGGCTATGATTCCACAAGAGAGAGGGGTCCAATGGGGATTTTATTCATGAGTATTAATCCAACCCACATTCCTGAAATTTATTATCTTTGTGTAAACCTTCTATTTTGTTATTGAGTGTTCCCAAACCCAATCATTTATTTCGTGTAAGGGGGTGGTTGTGAGGAGTCACATCCCATAGTTATTGGGGAGCATGG
>JZKD02S0255076.1:5006-20963 GCA_000966675.3 Picea glauca | reverse complement strand
AGAAACTGACAAGTGTAACTTTCTTCATGAAAATGATCTTAAAGAAGATCTAGATCTTCTATCACCATGTCATTATCATGTCATCATCTTGATAACCAAAAATGAGGATAACAATGCACCAAACTCAAATGCCTCAAATATTGAAATGACACTCATCATAATACATGAATTGTACCTCATGGAGAAATATCCAATGTCTTTTGGAGGCTAGCTAATGTGGTGGATATTGTCGTGATGAACCTGGAACTGTGGTGGCAAGGTGGGTCTATGTCTATGAAAGTGGACATTGTTGATAAATTTGTCTCTTGGTACTCCATGTCTATAACCTAAGGGCCTCAAGGCATCATCTCCTTAGTTATCCCTAGGAGTTGGGGATAACATCTGGCTCCTACTTGGGGACATGTACTCGTCATAGAGTGCAAGAGAACCACATAATCTCATGGTGGACCTGTGCCTACACTGAAATGTAAAATTGTAAAATCCAGGGTTGTTCTGTCACCCTTCATCCATATATATCAAAAGAAAAAACTGACAACTAATCTAGAAAATAAAATTTTAGCATTTTTTTTTATAAATCTAAGCTAAACATGAAATCAATATGCAAGTAGAGCAAAATGAAATATGAAATGCAACTAAACTATCATGAGAAATCAATCTGCAAATGTAGGGAAAACAAGATGACCTACCTACTTACTTGGGGCCTGAGCCATGAAGAAGTCAAGTGCCCTAAACGTAGGGTCAGAGAAGAGACCCATCCACTGGTAATGACATATTTCTCCTGTCCAAAGTTGTCAAATAATACTTTTCTTTCTCAAAGTTCTTCTTGATGATGTAAGGGCCAAGCCAAGTGTTGTCATTCTTCTGGTCATATTTAGGATTTCCCTTCTTCTTGTCCCACATGGATGCAATACTTCCTTCATTGTAGTTGATGTAAGGTATATTTTCGATGTAAGATAGGAAGGAGGTCTTGTGTTGACTGCGTCTCTGATGGATTCTTCACGTTCTTTGTCCTTATTATCTTTCTTCTTCAATATTTGGATATACCCTGGCTCTTTCCCTTAGAACTTCGCAAGATTTTATTTGTACTCATCTATCCTAGGGAGAAATGTATCTATGCAGTCCTCATGCATGAAAGGTAAATATCATGGATCATACTCAATGGTCTCTAGAACCTCATCGAACTCACACTCACTTGTATAATCAGGACTGTTGGGGTCCATCACATGTTTTTCAGTACACTCTCAACTATATAATATATCAAAGGTGGCATCCCCCATGGGGATGTGTGCATGGGTAAGATCCATGCTAAAAAACCCTCCAAGAGTAGTAGACCAACTCCTTGATAAGAGAATCCCCCAAGCATTTGGAACATCAATCACTAATATGTTCATGAGGAGGCTGATATGCAGAAAATAAACCAAGAAGACTTCAAAATTCTTACATAGTCCATAAACCTTGACCCTCTTAAAATCAATGGCACACACATTTCCATATGGTCAGGTTGTCTTCAAGCCAACTTGTTCCATCACCCTTACAGACATGACATTTGTTGAGGCCTCGAAACCCAACATATAATTATTTAGGCGCATGCCATTCATGTCTAAGGAAAGATAGAAAGGAGGGTTATTGTCCCTTTTCCGATCAATATACATGGGGTTAAAAATAATTGGAGGGTCCTCCTTCTCAGTTGGTACCTGTAATAACTTCAATATTTCCCTCCTCACAGAAGGAATTTTGCACATTTATGTTACAGGGACCATCATATTCAACTTCCCAAACATGGTTGCAACGTCTATGTTCAATTGAATCTCATTTGTTGGAGTTGGCTTTGGAAGAAAATCATGTATTGGAGGTGTAAGTGGTGGGACAACCTTCTCTATAGATGGAGGAGGAGTGGTTGCTTGTGGTTTAGGGGGAGTGGAGGGTTGTGACAGAGGAATGAAATATTTATTTAGTCTAGTGTATGTCTAAAATTCCCTCTTCCTCAACTCCTTTTTCTAATCGTTTGTCAATTGATTTAATACCCAGACTATTCCCTCTTTTTCCCCCTATATTTTGGCCTCGTCAATTTGTTCCTGTGTGACCTCTTCTTCTTGGAAGTTACATACCATATCCATGAAGTTCATAATGTCGGAAGAGACTTCATATTTTCAGGGACATTCATCCTCTCGATGAGGTTCTTGACATCGAGAACACCATGGTTTTTTCTCTATGTTAACCATTCCAACTGGGTTCAATGTATCAGGGGCCTTTGCCTCTTGTTGAGGCCTTGGCTTCCAACCCGTGGCATCTCTTTGTTGTCTAGCAAACTGAGGTCTGGAGGAATATTGATTTATTTCCATAGTGGTTAATTGTCCCATGATTGGAAAAACTGAGTACTCATCTGATCTATCTTTTGAGTCAAGAGGGAAATTGGATCAGGAGGACTGCTATTGGAAGACTTATTCTTTGTCTCTGCCTTGGCACGAGGATACTGAACAGGATCAACTTTTGAGTCAAGGAGGTTATCTTAAATATCTGTATTGTTCTCTTTGGCTTGTGTCAAGGTGGTGGGATTCTTTTCCTTCATAATGAAACATGATTTCCCATTGAATGCATTCATATAAAGGAGATGAACAAATACAAATGCAGGACACATATCTATCGGAATTTTATCGTACAATATATCAAACCTGTTGTCAAATTCACTCACTGTCTCAATCTCCTTCTTCTTTATGTGATTGAATTGTGCTACACGCATCCTGTTATCTTTCTTAGTTGTCCATATGTTCTTGAATAACTTGGAAAAGTCTTCATAAGATGTTATGTGATTATCAGGGAGTCCTTTGAACCATCTATGAGCATCCTTAGTCAATGATGAGGCAAGTAGATTCATAGCTACATCCTTGTGTTCTACTTCTAAATTTTCTATGTCTCGGCCCATGGCGTAGATATGATCATCAACACTGAATAAATTATTTCCTGGAAACTTTGGCAACCATTTATGAGAATCTTTCGACATTGTGCTGGGATATCTAGGAATGGTGGCCATATTAAAGGGATTATAGAGATATTTTTCCCAAGGGTGAGCCATTGGAGAAAAGGGAAGGGTACCTTGGAAAAGGGTTTTGACAATGGGAGACTTTAGAGGAGGCCATCTTTGGTAGACCTTAGAAGGTTTGAATCTCCCTAGGGGGAAAGTCTTAAAGATGGATGGATTCTGGGAAGGTGGAGTTGCCATATGAGATTCAAGAAGAGCTCATCAAGGGTGGAAGGCGAATGTCCTTCAAGTGGAATCGACAGACAAGCTAGGGGTAAAGGATTTGGGATGGGAGATTTTCAAAGTGTTGTTAGGGAACAAAAGAGGATTAATCAAAATCCTCCTCGATAATAACACCAAAATGTTATTACATAAACTGTAGGTTAGTAAAATCCTGACCCAAACCACAAAATGGAAACAACTAAGAGAATACCTACATAGTGTCACCTCAAATAGGTATTCCCGTCACTTTAGAGGTGAAGTGATCACCTAAAGGGGGGGATCCTGGGTGACCCTAGGGGGATATGAGATGGAAAGCGGTGCTTATGAATGGATGCCCCTATAGGTGAATTTTCTAAATGGAAATTTGCTTGGAAATGAGTCTTGCTAGTGGTCAATGGTTGCTAAGAAGTTTGAGTACCTACGGATAATCATAGTACTTGCCCGAGACACAAGAAACACCAAGTATACAAGCTATATGTTAAAGTGGACAAGAAAGCTAAGATTTATGTTCCTATTTTCAACAGTCAACAAAAATATATATTAGAAAGTAAGTAATTGATGAATCTACTAGATAAGATGCTAAAAGTCACGTAAAATATGGAAGAGAACAGCTGGCATTTACTAGTAAGACTCAAGTATGAAAGCATAATACTTCAACATCAAGATAAGGTTGTTATAAACAAGTATTGCAAAGATATAATTGCAGCCTTATGTATGTAGCAAACAAGTTGTTACAACAGAAAAATAAGCCACCAAAAATCACAAAGCATCCACTGAAAAGATGTGCTAGGACTAGTAGATTATAGGGGTAAATTGTTAGCAACTTCTGATGGTTGAATTGTGAGTTATGAATAAAAAAGAGAAAAATTTGTTGTATCCCTAATGGTTGTAGCTTCAATTTAGTTGTATCTTTGAAGAGACTGAGTAGACTAAGATTCCCTAGAGGCTTTAGCAATCTCAAAGAATCACGAAAAGATTCCCACTTGAACAAGATCAATATCTCACTAAATCACGTTTACCAAGGAAAATGATTTATTTCTCCAATGAAAAATTTAGATTAGTGCCTTTAAAGAATGGGTGAATGGAGTCTTTAAAACACAAGTTAGATCAACAAGATCCCTAGGGGTGTAAACCCTCTTACTCTCTAGGGCATGCAAACCAAACTCAAGGTAGATCAAGGATGGTATACACCCTTGTACTCCTCCAAGATACATTGCAATTAAATACCTGTAAACTAACAAATGAATATAATTTGATGGAGGGTGTATGCAATTATACTCCTCCTAGGGTTTTAACCAGCAATATCCTGAAATGAGCAAGAAGAATGTATATTTTCCTTACCAAAACCAAGAAAGTTGCAAGATCAAACCCTAGTTTCACCAAGACAAACCATCCATAAGCAAGAACAAGAGTCTCCAAAAGGTGTGCACCACCTTATCTCATCCATTCATCAAGAGATATACAAAAAATCATTTGCAAGAGAGAGAGAGAGAGAGACCAAAAATGCTCAAGTATAGCGAAAATTCCAGCCAATGTAGTCTTCTCACAATGGGAGAGCTATGATATTTAAGGGGACAAGAATCCTTACGTTTCCCCTTTACAATATAAAATTCAAATTTTAATTTTAAAAATGCACAATAGAAACCCTCAGGTGACGTCATCCCTCTAAGGGTGACGTCTTGACCCCTTGAGAAAGTCGTTGGAGTAGAAGGTTGAGGTCATTAGGGTTTCTAGAGCCTCCCTATCATGCATTATATCCTCCTCAAGTCATCTCCCACCAAATCATGCCAAGTGTCAATGAGTAGCAACTCTACCACCACAACCTCAACCCTAGGTGACGTCAAACCCTCTTTGTAAGGTATTTTGGCCCCAAGAGTAAGTCGTTGGGATAGTAAGAGGTTGGGTTAGCTCTTCCATGGTGTAATCTCAGGCCCCTAAAAGAAATCATCATCATCTAACATGTGGGCTCTAGTACCCAACCTGTGGGACTCAAGCCCCAAGGAAGCCCAAGCTAAGCTTGTTCTTCCAAATTTGTCCACCAACTATGTCTTGCAAAGACAATGAATACACCCTCAAAGGATCTAAAGTCAAATTCATCACGATGAGTAAATCAAATCAATAAAAGAGGCATCCAAGCATGTACATCCAAACTACCTCTTCAAAATAAACAAGTCCTCAAAGCCCCTATACGATTTTCCAAGTTTAGGTATGGGAGGGTTGACAAAGAGACCTATTGGGTGAATCACACGTCAAGTTAAGGAGTGTTTCCCAAGAGAAAATTTCTCTAAGTCATGTGGATGAAGTGACATGGATGGGGGAAATACTCTTGGGCATGGGGTTCGTGACATACAAGGGATTGTAGTGTCTCATTTATGGGTGCCTTTGTAAAGGGTGTGTCTCACCTTCATTTTCAATGCAACCTATTTCCAAGCCAATTTATTGCCTTTTATTATTGTAAGTGTTGGAGTCACTTCACACACACCTAGGATTTATTTTTCCTAATTTTTTTCCTTTTTTATTAGTCATAATTAGTCATTATCCAGTCTCCTATATTTTAGGGGAGAATATTTCACCTGGAGAATATTCTCTTTCAGTTGACACTTCAGTTTGACTAGTTGAGTTGAGTTTGGATGGTGCATTGGTTTTGTCACCATGCAACATTGGGATCATCACCAAATAATGCACACTTGCCTTGGGATCATCACTAGACTAACGCATTACTCTTGATTCCCTAATTTAACTGCTCACTACTCTTTGTTCAATCAGTTAACTGAAGAGTAGTTGACTAGTTAACTCAACTAGGTGGCAGTTCACTCCCGTAACTGCCTAAGAGAGTAGAATAGGTGGCAGTTCACTCTCGTCACTGCTAGTGTGTGTCTAGATCACTCTAGACCACCACTATTGCGCATTAGTTCTTCTCCAGTGCACACTCATTGAGTTATATAGAGTATATCATGTGTAAATTATTCATTATTCATAACGGTTAATGAGAATTCTTCTATTCTTTCTCTCCTTCTTCTTCTTTCTCAAATTATCTCCACAAATGTGTGTATTATTGTTTAGCTAGATCTATTTTGTGCAGGTTCAACACATTTACATGGTATCATATCTTTTCCGGACTGCTATGAAAAATCTACACCAAAATTATTTGCAGGTACAAGAGATTGAAGACATCGGAAAGATGGATTTCCAAAAAAGAATTCAGTCTTACACCTTACAACTATTTTGCATGGAAGGAGAAAATAGCCATACATCTATGAACCAGAGGGTTGTACAAGTTAACCTTGAATATAGATACAGAACTGACATCAGCCATAGAAAAATCCAGGTATTTAAATCCCATGGATGAAGCACTTAGAACAATTTGCAGTCTTATTTCTCCCGATCTCCTTTTTCACATATCTTCCTGTAAGACTCCCAATGAATCCTGGACCACCTTGGAAGGGATATTTGGAAAATAGGATGATATGAGGGGACACATGCTGGAGGTGGAACTAGGCACATTGGATCCAAAAATCTTCGACAATATCCAAGATTTCTTTACAAAATTCAAGGATTTACTGTCGCAACTCAAAAATTGTGGGGTTGATAAATCGAAGGAGGAGAAACACATGGTTCTCACCATTCTCTCCAATATTTGTCCTGAATTCTTTGTATTTGTATCCACATTCCATTATATCATATTCGCCTCTAGAGCCACCTGGAAGATGCCTTCTCTTGAGGACTTTATCGAATCCTTGACACAAGAGCAAACCAAGATCATCAACATGGGCACAATCAAAGGCCCAAGGGCACATGCACTCATTGTGCATGATGGCAACCACAAATATCATAAATCTAAAGATAAATATATACATAAAGCTCATTCACATCCGAAGAAGGAAGGGTACAAAAACACCTTCATCGATGCCTCCGGATCCAAAGGGGAAAAGGGGAGAAATGCACGTACTGTCACAAAGGATTCCATTCAGAATCCACATGCATGCAAAAAAATATAATTTGATGTCTCAAATACTTCAGCAAAACAACCTTGGATATCGCATCCCCGAGGGTGCCAAAAAGAAGAAGCCAGAAGATCTGAATTCCAAGAAAGACAATTCTAGCCATGCCTTGATTGCCATCAACTCCTCTCTCGATGCTTGGATCATTGATTTAGAAGCATCACATCACATGGTTGCATTAGAAGCAATGTATTCTTCATTGAATGCATGCAAAGGTCATCCTATTCTGATGGGGGACATCTCTTCTGTCGATGTCACCGGCAAAGGAAGGATTGAACTCACCAACGAAAGCTTTGAGAAAGTGCTACACGTTCCCAAAATTTATGTCAACCTTCTCTCCATGTATCATATGATGAATTCTGGCACTAGAAAGAAATTCATATTCACACAAAATTCAGTGGATATTTACGACATGCAAACCAAATCTAGGGTTGCTATTGGTGAGGTAAATAATTTGTCTAGATTGTATACATTTTCTGAATTCGTTGAACCTAATTATGCTTTATTGCTTACTCATGCTGATGAAAGTAGTAGGATATGGCATGAAAGGTTTGGACATTTGAATTTTAGATACATGCAACATCTTAGCAAGCAAAGATTAGTTGATGGTCTACCTGACATCCATTTCTCCAAGGGAGTATGTGAGGGATGTGTTCTCAAAAAAAACCCTCAAGAGAAATTCGACAAAGGAAAGTCTCAGAGAGACTCCACACCTTTAGATCTGATCCACGGTGACCTTATGGGTCCTTTTCCACATCCATCTATCAGCAAAGCGAGGTTTGTTCTCATTTTTTTTTATGGTTTCTCACGTTTTACATGGATCTACTTTCTCAGGAAAAAATCTGAGGCCTTTCAACACCTCAAAGACTTCAAATCCCTGGTTGAGACACAGTCCGTAAAGAAGATCAAAATCCTCTGAACTGATAACGGGGGAGAGTATGTAAATCATGAGATCCATAATCTTTGCCATGAGGTAGGGATTTAGTTGCAGCATACAGTTCCCTGTACTCCGCATCAAAACGGAGTTTCTGAGCGGAAAAACATATCTCTAAAGGAGATGGTATCTTGCATGCTACATACAAAGTCACTACCACAGAGACTATGGGCCAAAGCACTTAATTGTGAAACATACATCCAAAACAAATCTCCCCTCAGATCTGTCAAGGATAAGACCCCCTACGAGGCTTGAATCGGCCTCAAACCAGAAGTGACCCACTTTCTCATTTTTTGTTCACGTGCATGGGCCCAAATTCCCTCTGAAAAGAGGCACTTGATCAATAGAGCAATGAGTGAATTTTTGTTGGCTACCCTGACAGTGTGAATGGATATAGACTTATTGAACTTTCCTCATGTTATCACTCCAAAATTCACCCTAGACTATAATCAGGTGAGCTTGGTAACATCAAAAGATTTGTAAATGTAAATGTGTTTTTAACAGGTCAAATGGACAAGACTTCAAAATAATAATGTTCCAACTCAGAAAAAAGGGCTAGCATGCACCAACAATCAAGGTCTTGGATAAATTCAATCAGTAATTGGGAGTGAGTATGAATAGAGGGAATACTTCAATGAGAGAAATGTAAGGGTTTTTGTAAACATCGGGTCTACAGAAAGCCTAAGGAAGAAAGATTCTTAACACAAGATCTTCTTGAGTTCAGAAACTAAGGAAGCTAAATAAACATCATGATAATATAACGATCAAACATCCATCATAACATCAACCACAACCATTCATGCGAGTCATTCAAAGCATGAACATTTAGCATCAAAAGCAAATAAGCTGAAAGAGGAGTTGATTTTTATTAACCAAAATGTTTTAAATCCAGTACATAGCCAGTTCACAGTAATTTGATCAAAACATTACAACTGGGAGCCTCAACCCAACCATTCCAACCCCACTCTACTCTTGTACCATGCAATATATAGCACAATATGTCCTTCCCATCTCACCAATTCAAACTCCAACCCATTTCCCAAAATAGAAACAGTTACAAACAAAGAATGACATGTTTTAACTGATTTCCTGCATTTCAGGAGGCAAAATTCTAAAAACTAGGCTTCAAAACGACACTTGTAATTCTCAAACTACAACATTTGTGTAAAATATGAGAACATTTTTTGTATATAAGCTCGTTATGAAGAAAAACCGCTCTCATTTTTGTTAAATTCATCTCTATCTGGCTGCAATAGGTGTCACAAAAACATGTCTTGAACAGGAAAACACGAAAATTAAAAACATAGGGCTCAAAGATTCTTTCGAATCTCCCAATCCATGACACTTGTGTGAAAAATGAAAGAGGTTAATGTTCCTGGGTCTGTGATTGACAATAAACTCCTTTTTATTTTTAAAATTCATCTTATTTCACCCGAAAATCCTCCTAGAAGTCAATTGGTCAAAAATGTTAGTTCAATAGTCTTAAAACAGAGTTTAAGCAACACGTTCTGTAGCACCATTTCTATGTCAAATAACTCTTTGACCATAGAAAATTTTGAAAAACTGAGAGAGGTTTTTGTTATTTGGTATGTGATGAACAAACACCTCATCTAGTTTTCAAAAATTCCTTTCCATTTTTTTAATCCAAGTTTCAAGTTAATGACTCAAAACTGGTAAAATAACTCTACACAATTCATTTTCTGCCAGAATTTAGGTAGCGAATTTAGGTAGTGCACGTCTGTTTGTCTGCATGCGATTAGGTAGCATAAATCCACGGGTTCTTTTGATTCTTGGAACCTTGTGAGAGTGTTTTCAATGCTTGTGTCTTTGGGTGTCGTTGTCTTGAGATGTCGATTAATGCTTGAACTTGGAGATTGGACATAACCCAATATGAATTTAATTTCCCCCCATTATATTCATTTTCCAAAATGAATAATGAAGGACTTATGCAAAGTTGAGGCATAAACCAATATTGTGCTAACATAGGCTCCATGGGGGATAGAGTCCTCCCTGTGAGGCTCTAAAAACTCTTGTAGTTTCATTTCCTTATCCTAGGGCTACTCCCAACCTTTAACCTCTGCAACTTACTATGCAAGCATCCACAATTTTGTATTATGTCTAGTCCATTGGGCTATGGAGTCAACATTCAACCATTCTCTAAAAACTTCTCAAGGCATGCCTTTATTCACGCAAACTGACTATTATTTCCGCAAACTGAAGGAAAAAGAAATGCTCGGGCAACGAGCTTATTTCCTACACTACTCTACTCTAACCAGATTTGCACCCTGATCAGGTAAATGAGAACTTCCATAATATCCATTCAAGTAATTTCAAAACTGAAATAGTCTTGTCTCTATTGTTGATCAATAGATAATAACAGAAACATATCACCAGTGATAGATAATCATTCATAAAACCATACTCACCCGGAAGTGTTGATGAGTAAATGAAATTTGAAGTTTTCGGGTGATTTGAAATGTATGAATCCAATAAGACTGCAACTAAATCCTTGAAACCAAAATCACAAACATATTGATTCACATAAATCAACTTCTTATCCATGACCACCTCTTTGTTTGAAAACTGATAACCGTCTAGTTTTCTTGTGATCAGATTTTGATAATCAATATTAACAATTTTTTCTTCAGAATAATGATCAACAAATGATGATAAGACAGAGTTTAAATCATATTGATAATTATCAACAAGGAATATGCAATTATCAATATGATCATCAATTACTTCATGCTCATAAAGGTCTAAAAATTGACCATCAACTTGACATGCATACCTATCCATAGGAAAATCTGAAGACACTGAAGAATCTGATTTCAAATATGACTCATACTCATATTCTTGATGTTGTTCCGGATATGCTTCATACTCACTGTCTTCTTGCTCAAAATCTGAAATTCACTGACAACTTGCTTGCTCATATGCATGCAGATTTTTAGAAGAAAATCGATCTCCGATCCTCCTGCTAGCACAGATATTATCCTCAACTTCTATGGCATCTTCAAATAAGCATGCTAAGGATGAAATTTTTCTTTCTCTAAGGAGAAGGACAAGCTCAGAATGTTGATCCCTTACATAGTATACCATGGCAGCAGCCTCGGAATATCGGATCTCTGATGGCATGTTATGATAAAGATTAAAAAATATCTGGTTGAAGACAACCATAGTTTCTTCCTCTCCTCTCCTCAAATCATGAAACTCAGTCATGTATTGGTCAAAAGACTTATTCTCTCCCCAATGCTTTAGAAAAAACTCGGATAGCTTGATCCACGAACCAATGGAATGAGCCCTCAAACTCCTAAACCATATAGCAACATCTCCAAATAAGGAATTGGAGAATAACCTCATATTAACATCATCATGCACTATCTCAAATTGATCAATAAAGTTCTCAAAGGCTTCCAAATGCCTCTCAGCTATAACATGATCCCCTCCAGAGAACCGGGGAAGATACTCAAGAAAATTAAGAGGATAAGGATGAAGGTAAGGTGGCAGCCTTAAAGGTTTAAAAATCTTATGTTGGATCCTACTTTGAACAGTAGTGGGCTGAGTATGAGATGTAACCAATTGATAGAAAGGTTCAATGGTACTATCAGAAGGTGATGATACCTCTGAAGGTTTTGAAATAGTTTCAATCTCTTCAATGTTACAAGGGCGATCAGGTTCAGGAGGGATTTGAATGCAAAGCTCGTCTTTATAAATAGGTTGAGGCAAGGACACGTGATCGACCTCAACAACACAAGTATGTGACAAACATTCCTCAAGGTTACAAGAATGCTCTGATTCAGGAGGAATTGGAATGCATAACTCATTTTTAGCAACATGTTGTAATGAGGATATAGGATCAACATCAACAACATAAGGCTGCAAGATTTCCTCTTCTAAGGTTGGATATATGAAGGTAGGTTGATGTTCATAGGAATAAACAAAACAAAAAATAATCCTCTTGACAAGTGAAGGGAAAAGCATGAAAGAGTTGATAAAGAACAACAAAAGTTCATATAAAAGACTAATGAACTGATACCTTGTAATATTTCTATCAACGGGATCATCCACAGTGGAGTCTTTGATTGTGGAGTCACCAAGTAGATGATTACAGTCAACTTTCTGTATCCCTCTCTTGTCTACCATCAAGAGTTGGATCTATGTCGTTCTTCTCGGGGAACTCTTCAATATGCTCAAATCCGTCCCCGGCAACGACGCCATTTATGTTATCACTCCAAAAGTCACCCTAGACTGTAATCAGGTGAGCTTGGTAACATCAAAAGATTTGTAAATGTAAATGAGTTTTTAACAGGTCAAATGGACAAGACTTCAAAATAATAATGTTCCAACTCAGAAAACAGGGCTAGCATGCACCAACAATCAAGGTCTTGGCTAACTTCAATTAGTAATTGGGAGTGAGTATGAATAGAGGGAAGACTTAAATGAGATAAATGTAGGGGCTTTTGTAAACATCAGGTCTACAGAAAGCCTAAGGAAGAAAAATTCTTAACACAAGATCTTCTTGAGTTCAGAAACTAAGGAAGCTAAATAAAAATCATGATAATATAAAGATAAAACATCCATCATAATATCAACCACAACAATTCATGTGAATCATTTAAAGCATGAAAATTTATCATCAGAAGCAAATAAGCTGAAAGATGAGTTGATTCCTATTAACCAAAATGTCTTAAATCCAGTACATAGCCAGTTCACGGTAATTTTATCAAAACATTACAAATGGGAGTCTCAGCCCAACCATTCCAACCCCACTCTACTCCTGTACCATGAAATATATAGCACCAACACATTTCCCAAAATAGAAACAGTTACAAACAAATAATGACACGTTTAACTGATTTCCTGCTTTTCACGAGGCGAAATTCAGAAAAATAGGCTTCAAAATGCCACTTGTAATTATCAAACTACAATATTTGTGTAAAATATGAGAATGGTTTTTGTAGATAAACTCGTTATGAAGAAAAACCTCTCTTAGTTTTGTTAAATTCATCTCCAGCTGGCTGCAATAGGTGTCACAAAAACATGTCTCGAACAGGAAAACACGAAAACTGAAAACATAGGGCTCAAAGATTCTTTCGAATCTCCCAATCCATGAAACATGTGTGAAAAATGAAAGATTTTAATTTTCTTGGGTCTGTGATTGACAATAACCTCCTTTGGATTTTTAAAATTCATCTTATTTCACCCGAAAATCCTCCTAGAAGTCAATTGGTCAAAAATGTCAGTTCAACAGTCTTAAAACAGAGTTTAAGCAGCACGTTTTGTAGCACCATTTCTATGTCAAATAACTATCTGACCATAACTGAGAGAGGTTTTTGTTATTTGGTATGTGATGAAAAACAAACTCCTCCAATTTTGAAAATTTCCTTCCCATTTGTTCATAATCCAAGTTTCAAGTTAATGACTCAAAACTGGTAAAATAACTCAACACAATTCGTTTTCTGCCAGAATTTAGGTAGCACCCGTATGTGTGTCTACATGAGATTAGGTAACATAAATCCATGGGTTATTTTTATGCTTGGAACCTTGTAAGAGTGTTGTCAATTCTTGTGTCTTTGGCTAGTGTTGTCTTGAGATGTCGATTAATGCTTGAACTTGGAGATTGGACATAACCCAATATGAATTTAATTTTCCCGCATTATATTCATTTGCCAAAATGAATAATGAAGGACTTATGCAAAGCTGCGGCATAAACCAATATTTTTCTAACACCTCGGACCGACTCATCATTGAGTGAAGTGGCCAATTCGAGGAAAGTGTCTCGCATGCACCTTAGCAGTTGCATGTAGACACCTTCATTCTTCCACCTGTCTGAGATGATGAGCATCAACATGCCGAATCTTCTTCAGATGAGAGTTTTGATTTAGAGGATTCAGATGATTTGGATTCAAAGTTAGTACAATCAAATGCAGATTCAGAGCATCAAGATGTAGTTGCAAAGCCAGAGCAGAGGCCCAAGTGGGCACATACTACTCTTCAGGATGCAGGGGATCTCTTTGGTGACCCAGCCGATACTAGGAGGACTCGATCTGATTTCGAGGAGCCTCATGTTGCACTCACTGCCACTGAACCATTTCCCTTCATGCATCTTTTCTTGGTTCAGTCTTCAGATCCACATTCTTATGGTGAGGCTGCTGGAAATCCCTTTTGGGAATCCGCCATGCAGGAGGAGTACAACTCCATCCTTGAGAACCAGAATTGGGATCTGGTTCCCCTTCCTTCTGGGAGGAAACTTGTCAGATGCAGATGGGTCTACAGGACCAAGAGCGCAGTAGATGGACAGATCAATAGATACAAAGCCAGGCTTGTCGCCAAAGGATTTCAATAGGTTCATGGTATTGACTATGATGAGACCTTCGCTCCAGTAGCGAAGATAAATTCCATACGATTGGCACTTGCCATTGCAGAAACTAAGGGATGGGAAGTCCATCAGATGGACGTGAAGAATGAATTTCTTCATGGTGATATCTCTAAGGAGATCTATATGGAGTAGCCCCAGGGATTTATGCATGACTAATCTTTTATCTTCCGACTGAAGAAGTCCCTTTATGGCCTCAAGAAGGCCCCGAGAGCATGGTATGTCGAGATGGACTCCTACATGTTGTCACAAAACTTTGTACGTTGTAAATCAGACTCGAATGTCTACATGCTCAAGACGATTGATTCACTTCTACTTTTAGTTTTGTATGTTGATGATTTATTGATCACCAGTTGCTCGATTTTAGCGATTACTGTAGTCAAGAGGATTCTACATGATAGGTTTTTGATGACGGACATGGGTCCACTACACTTCTTCCTTGGACTCGAGATCAGTTAGGATGCATCAGGCATCAAACTGTCTCAGGCCAAGTATGCACAAGATCTCCTTGAGAGATTTCACATGACATACTGCAAGTCTGCTCCAAATCCTTTCCTATAAGGAGTCAAACTTGAGGATGGTGGGGAGACTCCACTAGTTGACAACACACTGCACAGACAACTAGTGGGGAGCTTGTTGTATCTCACACACTCCATACCAGACCTCTCCTATGCAGTTGGCGCAGTTTCCAGGTTCATTCAGGTGTCGCATGAGCTACATTGGAAAGTTTCAAAGCATATCCTTCGATACGTACAGGGCACCATCACCTTTGGGATTCATTATGCAACAAACTCTACATTAGATCTCATTGGGTTTATTGATTCCAATTGGGCTGGTGATAGCACTGATCGCAAGTCCACATCTGGTTACTCACTTAGTCTTGGTTCCAGGCCTATTTGTTGGTCGAGAAAGAAGAAATTTGCCATTGCTCTATCTTCAACCGAGGCAGAGTACAGAGGGGTAGTTAACATAACCATTCAGGCTATGTGGCTACAACATTTTCTCACTGAGTTGGGAATTTAGTTTCATTGGTCGATCGTCATCAGGTGTGACAACCAGATCACTCTGAAGTTCTGCAGAGATCCAGTTCAGAGGCAGGTGACGAAGCACATCGAGATCCACATGCACTACATCCGGGACTTAGTACATGAGAGGATCATCAACCTATAGTTTTGTCGTTCAGCAGAACAGACGACAGACATCTTCACCAAGACCTTCACTGAGCAGAAGTTTCATTCTCTGTGAAGTCGTATTGGAGTGAAGGACACAGTTTCCTAGAAACTACAATTCTTATTTTTACATACATTGTACCTTGAGGGGGGGGTTCCCATGAGGTTTTCCCTCTTTCCTCACTTTATTTCAGTGTATATTTTGTATTTGGGTACCTAACATGGCCTCGTTG
>JZKD02S0255065.1:0-20963 GCA_000966675.3 Picea glauca | reverse complement strand
TTCACAAATTCGTGGTTTTTGCGAACCACCCCTATATCCAAACCATGAATATGTCCTCAATGATTTTGTTCACCCTTCTAAGAAGAAAATAAACATTTATAACTAAGTAACCTAGGAGGAAGGAACCAATGTGCAGTACATTTCACCTTTTGAGACACAACCTTTGCATTACCCTAAGAAGAAAGAATAGGCCCACAAGGCGGACCATAGCTATCAAGTTTTTTTCTATCTAGATGTTGACTTTTCAAGATTCGATCCATTCGTCCCCAACCCACCGTCCATAGGTCCTATGTTCCAAGATCATTTTGTCCCTAGAAACACATTCAATTCTTCTACCTTCCCAAACTACTTGGTCACCCATCCTAACTCTTATAATGATTTTTCTCTTCTTAGAGTAGTCTATGACTATTATTTTAATCCATGCAGAGCCAAACTTTAGTGGGTTGATATGGGACATATATGGGAGTAGAACGGAAAATATATCTTCTTGCCTTGAAAGGGATAACCTTTTACCCCATCTATATTCCATGTAGAATGAAGAAAACATCGTAACTCTTTCCCATCATTGGGAAATTTCTTGTTCTTTAACGGCATTCAAGGTCAACACTAAATTATATTATGAAAGTGATAACTTGTTTGAGACCCGCATTTCTAATGATTACCCTGGTGATTTTTATGAGATACTTCAATTCATTCTTAAATAAAACCCTATGAGACACTTCATTTCATTCTTAAATAAAACCCTATGAGACACTGGAATACTTATTTTATGAGTAACTTTAATTATATTCATAAGATATCTCATCAAGATGAGTGGTTCTTTCAATTCATAACCTATAGATATTTTGGAACCTTATTGTTTTGACTTGTTTCCTAGGGATAATAGCAATGTTGTGTTTCACATATTATATGTTTACACTCTTTGGGGAAACTTCCAATGTGATCTTCAGTAATTATATGGTTATCTTTGTTAGAATAATAGGTGTTCTCATTTCTCCATAGAAAATATAGCAATATTGTCACCCAACCATAGGTTGAAGCCACCCCCAAGCACCTTAACCTTGACAGATAGAATAATTTTGGAAGCAAAACCTAGAACCAATAGCCAACGAAGGTAGCATACTTCTCTCAAAATATAGCATAGCAAGAAGACATTCCAAACCATAACCAAAGAAGAAAGTTCAAACCATAATCAAATACCAAGTTACTACTGTAGGGACTGCAACTCTCCTCTAGTCATGCACACCACTTGTCCTTATGTAGTTTTGAGAGTGAGTGTGACAAATAAGCTCTAGAGCCCTCTTATTTATAGTCCTCCAAGTGACCTAACTGGGTCGACTTCTACTTCTGGAGGATAATAATTTAATATAAATTATTATCTTGATCCAACTTGTCTTATAAGGTTATTTCCTAATCTTCTAGGGTTTCTCTTGCTTCCTGGAATATTCTAGACTTGTCAAAGGTTACACGTAGAGGTTAATACCTATTGCAGCTACCATAATATCAAAATTCCCTCGTAGATAGGGAGGTATTAAAGGAAATGGTCTTGAGAACAAAATACCATTTAACCGATAACATCATCATAGCCACACAAACTATCTCATGATCACGTAGATCAACTAATGAGCAACATCACCACTATCGGTATCATCTGATAGAATCAAATGCATCATCTCTCAAGGACATATTCCATCTGAGTAATCAAGCATGATGATGAATAATTCACTCACTCAACAGAGTGATACAAGGACCATTCTTCTAATCCAGACATATGTCCTAGAAGAATAGTTGTCCTAACAGATGTTGAAAGCCCCATAGTGGGATACAAGGATCATTCTTCTAATCTGGGCCTACATCCTAGAAGAATGTTAGTCCTCCTAGATAATTAAATCCACCTTAATCGAGACATCATGTCCTTAGGAGGTGGACTATTCAACCCGATCGGGTCAAAAACTGTTCCTTAGGAAAAATAACAATCCATGATATGTCAACAATCTGTCAACCTAGACTATTCTCCACAGGGAGAATGTATGTCCTAGTAATTTGTTCTTCCAAGACCATTCTCTACCTATATAATGTCTTTCCATCAACACACCGACTATTGATCTAGCTGGAAATCATATCCAACACTAGTGGTAGTCTCCATGGAAATCAAATAGTAGCATACATCTTCTATAATGCCATCAAATAGAACACAATTATTTTTATACATAGTAGTATACAACTACTATCTAGTGGTACACAACCACTCCTAGTAGCATAGGGCTACTAGATAGTGATACATATTCACTACCATTGAATCACATCCACCATAGTAGCATATAACCATTGTCCAGAGACATACAATCTCTACAAAAATCATATCATATGATATCAACCTGCATCAACAATGTCATGATACAAATTAGTCATCTGGACCATTCTTCAACTCACATCTATGAGATATGGAAGAGCATCAGCCATCGAAAATTTAAACATCATCCACAGGCTATCTAGACTATTCTTCCCAAGAATAGAAGAATAAATGGCCCTGATTTATGAACCTAGACCATTCAACCTAAATGGTCCATTCTTCCAGCACTAATCACAGTGCAACCTGGAGAGAATGATTCTTCCTTGGGGAATGATTGTCTAGACCATTTTCTATGTAAATGATTGTCCTACACCAACCTCCTATATGAAACCATTATTCAAAACTCCTCAAAATTGTGAACTTTGAAAGAATGACTTCCCAGAGAGGCGAACCATTATGCTTGACCACTTCTCAGAGTGACTTCAAAGAAGAATGATTTTCCTAGACCATTCCCCCACACAGTCCACAAGGGGAATCAATGCATATGGTACATCAATAATCTATCAGACCATTTTCATTATGAAAATGATTGTCCATTCTGGACCATTTTCCAAACTGAAAAATGACTTTCCGTTAGAAATCTTGGACCACTTTCCAGACTGGAAAGTGACTTCCCAACCTAGACCATTTTCCAAACTGGAAAATGATTGTCCATCAAGAATCCTGGACCACTTTTTGGACTGGAAAGTGAGTTCCTAACCTAGACCATTTTCCAAACAGGAAAATGATTGTCCATATATCAATAACATATCAATTCTCCCTCCCAACCTAGGGAATAATCACTTCAATTTCCAATAAGAAATTCATCTCCACA
Source organism: Picea glauca (assembly GCA_000966675.3). Lineage (NCBI taxonomy): Eukaryota > Viridiplantae > Streptophyta > Pinopsida > Pinales > Pinaceae > Picea > Picea glauca. The sequence goes on along the minus strand of JZKD02S0255065.1, from coordinate 17,796 downwards.
AGTATCATCTTGTCCCTTAAGTACGCAAAATTTTCATCTTGGGCAGAGGATTTACCAAAAATATCTGCTATATTCTCATCAATGGAGATGTACTAAAGAACTACTTCTCCCCTCTGGAATTTATCATGAAGAAAATAGTACTTGATCTCAATGTGCTTCGACCTATCATGGAACACCAAGTTTTCTGAGAGTTTCACATAGCTCTAGTTATCAATGTATCATGGTCAAATCCAGCACCTGGTCAAATAATCTAGAAACCATCTTACAGATCCACACTGATTTCGTACAAGCATCATAAGCTGCAATATACTTTACTTCTGCAGTGTTCAGTGCAACTAACTTTTGTTTCCTACTAGCCCATGATATCGTGGAAAAGCTCAAATTGAAACATATCCAAGAAGTACTTCTTCTATTATCTACACTTCCTTCCCTATATGAATCAATAAATCCATGCAGTTGTATATAACTCAAATGTCCCATGAAGACATTTCAAGTCATTCTCATGGCTAGGTTCCACTTGGAACTATTTTCATAGCAAATAAAATATTTGGTTGCGCATTCTCCAAATACATCAACAAACCATTCAATTGTCGATATAGGGATGAGTCTATTGGATCAAAGTCTCTCAAATTATTTATATTTGTAATCATAGGCCTTTTTTATGGATTTGTAATCCATTATCCCAGACTTTTGAAGAACTATTTCGATACACTTCCTCTATTGTAGTAAGTTTTCACCATGCTTCTACTACACATGAGAGGGTATGCACTAAGTTTCTAGAATCCATACAAGGTCTTCTTCCATCTACATTCATGGGTCTCTTTCTGGTATAGCTCAAAACCTTGAGGTTTCTCTACATATGCTTCTTATTCAATTACTTTTTTTGAGAAGAACAGTCTTTACATCCATTTGTTGTAAACTACAACCCATGGATACTGCAAGAGATATAATGGCTTAGGTAGAGGTATATATGGTTACTGGAACATGCTATCATCATATTCTTCTCCCTCCTTCTAGAAGAACCCTCTAGTCCTGAATCTCACCTTGTACTATCAAGGCTTCCTTTTATAAGTCTTCATGGATTCTTCAATGGACCATATCATTGGGGATTAGCTCCCTCATAATCCTGACTTCATGCATGTATGGGAAATATCTAGAACTTCCTTTTTTTTATTATGAGACTGCATTTTTATGGAATTCTGCAATCAATTCCCTATATTTGAGAGAGTCCATGCTTATGTCTGCTACATATCTCTTTTCTTTCTACAAAGTGCCACAAGCCTGTTCTGGTTTCCTTTTGATTATTGACTTCCTCTAAGTCTTTTTAAGTTTGTTTTTAACTGTTCTAATTGATTCCCATCTGGAAGTTGTTGCAAGCATGGTTTCATCCTTATAAACTTCTTCCATAATATCTTCCACAAATATTTTTCATCAAAGTTTTGTCAACATATTTCACAAGGGTACCTGCCTGGAATAAGACAAGAAGCAAAAGAAAGATCCAAGACAATATGTTTATGATAAAAAGTCGAAAAAAGAATAAGGATAAGGACAGAGGAAATTGCTACAAGCTTGTAAAGACATATTCATGATAGCCTTTATGAAATAACCTTCCAGAGACAACAAGAACAATAGTGTTTTCTATACAACATCTTTCATATGAAGGATAGTTTCTTCGTAGCATTACTAAGATGATCTAGTCTGAGAACAAGAATAAGAAATATCTCCTAGAGTAGGTGTTAGTTCATATTTGCAAATAAGTACATTGAGTAGTATAATATACTAAGTACTTATCAATACTTACTTGAGTGAAAATAATAAAGATGACAAACTTGATATGCAAACCTGGAGTCTTTCCATTATTTCACTTGAATTTCTTTTCTTCTGGGACAAGTATCATTTCTGACCTATCCATTTAACTTAAATCAATATGCTTTCTTGACAAAAAACTGAGTTAGAGAATAAGATATCAACCTTATAAGGTCTTGACTAAAGTCATATTATAACTTTTACTATAATTTCATAATGCCATAACAACTAGAGATATATCGAGTTAAACCTGGAGAGTGTGTTGATCTTATGAATGCACGGAATCCAATATCACTTCTTTGGAGAAGATCCCTTGTACGTTCCCTACAAACACACTCATGCTAATGATACAAATTAAAAGAACATGTATAGGTACATACCTTTATTACCCAAATGTGATGGTAAACCTTAGAATGACTTTGCTGGACTAGAGGCTTAGTTGCTAGATAATTGGTAAACCTCATAAGTTTCCTTTCAATAGGTCTCTCTTGGGCACAACATACACTTTCTTCATGCTAGGTCTTATGTCTTCATAACTACCTTTCATTTTTACTTTTTGACTAGTTAAACTTAGATTTTGACTTGGTCAAACGTTGACTTGGACCAAAATTCAAACTTGATGTCTTGGCTTGCTGAGAGTACCAGGATCTGCGCTAAGCTGGGGAGAACTAGGTTATCTAGGAATTAGGTCAAGAGATTCACTAAAGGTGCCTCAACACGAGGGTTAGCGTTTCATTTCTATAACAAAACTTTGACTGCAACTAAGAAAATCCTCCCAATCTACCTTCTAGTGGTTAGACTGTCTGAAGATAGTGTGGGCCCATAACTAGTTAGAATAATAGGTGTACTCGTTTATCCGTAGACAATATAGAAATATTGTTAGTCAAACATAGGCTGAAGCCACCCCCGAGCACCTTAACCATGATAGATAGAATAATTCTTAAAGAAAACCCTAGAACCAATAGCCAACTAAGGTAGTGTACTTCTCTCCAAAACTAGCATACCAAGTAGTGAGTCCAAACCATAACCAAAGAAGAAAGTCCAAACCATAACCAAAGACCAAGTTACTACTGCAACAACTTCAACTCTCCTCCAGTCATGCGCACCACTTGTCCTTATGCAGTTGTGAGAGTGAGTGTGACAAATGATCTATAGTTCCCTCTTATTTATAGTCCTCCAAGTGACCTAACTGGTCTGACTTTTACTTTTGAAGCACAATAATTTAATATAAATTGTTATCTTGAGCCGACTTGTCTTCTAAGGTTATTTCCTAACCTTTTAGGGTTTCTCTTGCTTCCCTAAATATTATAGACTCGTCAAAGGTTACATGTAGAGGTTAATACCTCCCACAACTACCATAATATCAACACTCTCTTACACCAATCGTATGTTCATTATTGCACACATATTAACAAAGTTGGAATTCAGTCAGAGGATTCTTTCTTACCCTATTTTCATATCTTTGACAAAATTTTCAATAATGTAATGTGTTTTATATGTTATCTAGTAACACTCCAATTTCTACTTCTAATAGTTGATGAACATATAATTACAAGTTTGAGGCTGCATCGATGGTTTCAATGGAATTACACATTTATCTAAACCTTTGCTCGGCTAGAGTAGGATAGGAGTAGGATAGATTAGGCTAGTTTGATTTCTTCCATGTAGTTATTTCTTTAATACTATTAACGGTTTGTAATAGATCAACTATAAAATATATCTCTTTCTCATTGTACATAATAGCACCTAATATGTTACTATTCTCTTTTGGAAAAAACACTTTCGTGTAACCCTAAACTAGATTTTCTATTATTTAAGCTTGTAATAAGGATCTTGTTATGATTTTTCACCCCATCAAGGAAATGAAAAAGATAGGTAACTAACATTTTCCTCTATCCTCCCCTTTGAAAAGATGAATCAGTGACAGGGAAGAGGCACTCAACTATATCACTCACTAATGATCCTTCGTCATTCATAATAATTTGTTCAAAACCGTATCCATGTAGTCTAGTAGAGGAGGTCTTATTTCTGAACAATTTATAATCCCCTTATTCATCATTTTTGAAGAAGATTTTTAAAGACTTACTTTTTTTTGTCTCCACTATAATCTCATCCTAAAGGAAAGATTTCTTGAATATTTCTTCCAATACTCACACTTATTATTCCCTAAATAGATTTTTCTCCATAGAGTCGATATACCTAAGCTCAACCAAACCTTATCATTGAGATATACATTTCAATTCGATCATACTAAGATTTTTTTCTCATTCGACTGAAAATTCACATTTCTTCCATAATAACATCAATCATCCCTGTTACCTACAATATTTCTAGAATAGTGATGATCGAGTTTCATAGAATTTTCACTGCGATTGTTGGTGAACAAAATTGTTAAATCCTTTAAACTAATTATCCTTAGTATCATAATCAACAGGTTGATCACTATCATGACATAATTGCATACCCATAAGGAATTTCTAATCATTTCGACCAGAAAAATCAATTATTATTCATATCCTCAATTTATATTTAGATTAATTCATACATGAAGTTATATTTGAATCAATCAGGAGAAAGGTTCTCCTCACAATGATATCAGCAACTAACCCTTTTGATCTAGTATTGGCCCACCTTGTAATATTATCCTATTTTTAAATTACCCTTCCAAGGGTGGACCCAAATCTTTGCTTATCATTCATTGGAACCCCTGTATCCAACCATCCCCTCAAAATCACTCAAATATTTAACCTTTTCATTATCATCTTGACTTCTTGTTCTAATTTGAAATGAAAATACAACCTACACTAAGGAGTTACCTTCTACAATCTTAACGCTCTCATCAAAGGAGATAGATTGGTGGGAACTTAACTCATGTTTCATAATCAGAATGGGAGGCCATATGATTAGTCACAATGATAACGAATATTGAACCAGGCCGACAATATGTAATCCTTCTGTGATCATATTTTCTATTTTGCAAGTTGAGGGAAAAAAATGAAGAACAATAAAAAACTCCTGATTTTTCTCATTCAATATACACTTGTAGTGTTGGGGAACTTAGAAAAATGAATACCCTAAAGATGACCAAATCAAGTTCTAACCTTTGGGACCTGTGAAATTAGTGACCATTCTTTTTTATTCAGAGTGAATCTTAATCCCCAACCAAAGTAGGACGAGAACCTGGGAGCAATAAAATTGATATTGAAAGGGAAGCACATTATCAATTTCATGATTCATATCATTTAAATCCTACCCTATGACCTAGCAGGGGTAATAGTACATCAAGATTTCAAGTGTTTTCATTATCCTCATATTCATCTAATACATTTTGAATGCACTCTTCCAAGAAACTAAGGACCTAATCTCACAGATTTTCATACTACGTCCATGAGCTCCTCATCCAAAATAATTCTTGAATTTACTAGTGCTCTTGTGAAAGGTGAAAGTAAATCTATTCTTAGGGAAAACTGACAAATTTTGGGGAAAGGCCATTGACATCTAGACCCCTAGCGTACATTCCTTAGATATGTCACCACCAAGGAAAGGTCACCTGGATAAATTTATCCAATCCTGTGTTAACATATGCAGGTTGATTTCATATGTTTGGCATGTACCAGTACATTAGTAAGATATCTCTGTATTATTTCTTACTCAACTTCCCGTATGCCAAACTACATTGTTATAGGCCATTTCCATTATTAAAATTGTCTACCACCACATCCTCTATTGAAAAAGTTAATATTCTTAGGTATATGAGTTACCCAACGTTGGTTGAACACACTGTAGAAATTTATACATGTCGTTGACATGTGGGCTACTCAATCTAAAAAAATCATCTTACTCACCCAATCTAAGATTGTAAAAAAACAATTCGTAGTCATGGTGGAACATAGGTGATCCGAAAATATCTTTTAAACGCCAATGGTTGAGTTATTTAGTATGTGTTTAATTAACCATTTAGGAAGCTGAATGAAAGAGGAAGACTTTTAGAAGAATTATTACAGCCATATAAACATATATAGATATGAAATAAATCATGAGTATCAGCAAACCATAAACACCAATGTGATAACGAAGTTTGGCAATCTCACCTACGTCTCCGGGCCTTTGTCTCAGTGGGTGAGGCTTTCTTATTTCTGTTTAAAAACTTGAAAAGTACATCACAGCAGTGCCAAAAGGATTACAAACTGATATGGTCTTGTTCTACCATATCTATGGAACCCATCAAAACTGACGGCACTAAAAACAGATGATCAGAGCTCCCAAAAATGGCCCACAAAGGTGCTCTCCTCAATATCTTCCCTTCATAAAAAATGGCTTTGGCTTCGAAAATATTCATCATAAACCTACTCTGAACCTCCTCTCTTGGCTTCAAAAGCCTCTTTTTTATATAGGCTTGAAGTTGGTAACTATATCCCAAATTCCCCCCAAGATCTAGCCTCAAAAAGGGCCCAAGATCCCTAAAAAATGGATCAAATCCCCTCAATCAAGATGAAAATCCATTTAAAAAATCATAATATAAAGTTAAAACCCACAAATAGGAAAAATTCAGTGYGCARCCCCTTTTCCTTGGGATCCTAGTCCTATGGAGCACCTCCATGTGGCCTCAGGCTAGTGCGTTGGTCCTTATACCCCTCCGACCTCGACCCTGGTCATATGCTACAACGCCATGTGTCCAGGCCCCAAACTCCATGCACAAATACTGTTAGCACCCCTGGTTAAAACCTTGGTCATGTGACCTTTTTCAGCAGGCTAGCCCGACTGACCAAGGGCAAACCCATAACATAACCACACTACACAATGGAGAGTCAGGTCACATGGGGTGGTTACCGAAAACTAGGGGCTAGTCGTTTGGAGCTGCACCATTATCCGCATCAAAATACAACTCCTACAAGGTCATATGGACAAGTCACATGGAGTAGTCATCCAGGGAGCTGGGGAATATGTATTTAACCATGCCATAGTTTTAAACTGTAGGGTCCAGTCCTATTACAATGGTCGTATTGCAGAGGGTTGGGGCTAGGCCCCAACCCTTTTCTGCCTGAACATACCACTGGTTCAAACTTAAATACATATGGTTACATATACGGTTAAGAAACATTGTGAGGGCGGGTTGGCTAGCCTATCCCTACCAAGTCATGTGCCCGGTCCGAGGTCACGCAGTCGAACTCGATGGATGCCAAACCAATTTTTTCCAAACAAAACTTTATCTAATGAATAGGTGCCACGTGGTAGCCCATGTCTGGGCCACGTGGCACCTTCCCACTCGTCCAATATGATGCCCAGTGTCAATCGCCCATTGGTTGAGATATCCACATCTTCCACGTGTCTGCTCCAACTATACCTTGCCACGTGTTGGACCTACCACCTCATCAGTATGGATGTGCCACATGTCACCCTTGTAGTGGTGACACATGTCACTCCCTGATTCATCCACGTCATCAGTCTATACACCCAGTCACCCTGCCTCATCAGTTGTAGGGTCATATGGCCTGTACAGTCAGCTTCCACATGGTACTGTGTGGACTGTACAATCATCATTTTGTTTGCCTATTTGGCCAAATGAACAGACTGCGATATCTAGAGCATATGACATCCATTTGAGCCCATTCAAGTTGCTTTGGGTTCGTATCAACGAGGCCTACGCACACATTCATTTTGAATCCATTCTAAAAACTTTAATTTTTAGGCCTTCCTAAGCCCCATCAAGCTCTTGGATCCAATTCTGGATCACACCTCCCCACTAAAGACCTTTTGGTCCCCAAAAGGCTACTGACCAATCATCAATTTTGGGATAGGCCACCTAACTTGTTCTCCATCTTTGAACTTTGTCCTGTGCACCTGTCTCATCAAGATCAACTGTAACACAATCATGATAACTAACAGCATATTCTTAGCTAGTTGTACCCTGTCACATCTTAATGAAGCCACTATCATCAATGTAGAAAACATTACTAATGATAGCATAAAAAATATGACTGCAATTGAGCTGATATGTTTGTAATATTTGCATGGCATTATCTTATATTGAAGAAAAGTGTGATTGATTTTCCATTCTACAATCATCTCTTGTTCTTGCTTAAGTTCAATTACTTGATTTGAAACAATTATAGGTGTGTTTCTTGCTTGAGCCTCCTTTCTTAATTGTTCCATAGTTTGAAGAGAGTTATTTGCCTCCAAATGATGAGCATGAACCACATATTCTTGGCCTGCTTTGGTTAAAAGCTATTAATTCTTTTCCCTGTAGAAGATTGATTTACGATCATACAAGTAAGGATTGCCTAATACCATTCCACATTCACTTAGTGGAACCACATCACATGTTACCTCATCCACAAACTTAGATGAAATTGCAAATTTTAATGTGCACTGTTTTGTTTTTTGCAATTGATGATTGTTGCTTATCCATTTGAGTGTGTGTTGGCATAGGGGTAGACCCAGGGTTCAATTCTCAAGAGCACACCAACAAAACCCTAACTACTGGCCATTTTGGCAACACCTGCGAAGCAGATGAAGTCTCACCCAAGGTAGAGGCAGGGATGGTTGTAGGACTCAGATGTCTGCAACCTTAGTTGGGACACAGATCTTTGATTATAGCACTTATCAATCATCTAACATGGTTTATCCATCAATAGTCAACCCTTACAACACTTCGCAGATAGCACAGAGTATCGCAGTGAGTACTTAAATGTAAGATAATTCATCACTTAGCCACAACAAGATAGATAGGGTTTAGCAGATCAAGCGCTAAGCATCTTACATATCATATCTAACATTCATTCATATCTCGGAAGCACAAAGCATAACTAAATCTATTTAATAACATCAAGCACTTAGCCAAGAAGGAGATAAACACATTAGGTCGAAGCACAGAGCACAATACACAAAGTTACCATGGTTCACCCCCACCCTGGGGCTACGTCCACAAGATCTTCTTATTTATTATCTCAGTCAAGAAGTTACAGCACAGAGCTTCAACAATCCTTTCTTTTCACAGGAAAGAAGATCCTCGCAGCTCGCTAGATCCTTCTTCCTTTCACTTTAGCACAAAACAACTTGCGAGCTTCTTACCATCATGCACAGAGCATTTACAAGATACATCTGATCACACAGATCCATTTCCTGGCACTAATCCATCAACTATACATCACATAGATGTACTACTCTCTCCCTTCTTACATTTCCTAATTATCTATTTATAGATTACAAAAATGGACCTAAATGTGGGTGAACCCATGGGCTGACATCCCTTTCCCGTTACATTAATCCAAAACCCTAAAGGGACCCAAAAAAAAGTCTAGTTTCCCTAATTTCCGCTTCGCGTTGCGCTCCATGTTTGGTAAGCTGTCGAAGTCCCAAAAATGGTCAAATGTGACCAAGTATTCTTCAAAACTTGGTCAAGGGCCAACATGCCCCCAACACTCACATGTGACGCATCCTGAGTCACTCTGGTCTGATCAATTCCGCCTCGAATGCCTCGAGCTTGGCTCGAGATGCTTTGACTTGCTACAGTGTAACATCCTCTTGCTCAGTGAATTCCTAGATCACTATGTCATTGATCGATCCTTCCAGGCATTCTTCTCCAGTGATGACAACCTGTTCGAGTTCAACTCACTGGCTTTCAAGTTCAGCGAACAGTTGGCATGCCTTTTCTTGGATTGGATGAATTTGTTGGGAGACTTCCATCACTTTACTTTGCAACGTATGTACCTATTGTTGGGTTGTGCGTTGTTCTGCAAACCTCTTCATTCTTTCGAATGGGGTCAAAGTCTTTACCTACACCTGTAGTATGTCTACATGTTGCTTTGCTTCTTGGAGTTGTGCCTCCAATGTCTGCAATTTTGGATTCTCTGCAAGGGTTTCATAAGTCTGGTTGCTTCTAGTGCCCAACTGCTTGCATTCAAAGGAAAAGGTTTTTAATTGGCCAGCTGCGCTTTGAGCAGTGGCCTCTCTTAGATCTCTTATTTTTTGGGGGGTCTTGAGCACAGTGTGAAGCTCTAGATCTATGATGAATTGTTGGATTTGTTGGATTACTTCTTCCAGTTGGATTACCTACTATGGGAGACGGTCTTCCATCTTCACTTCTATGACCATCATAGAGTGAAGTGCTTTGTGAACCCTTTCTTTTACTTCAAGTTGCTCTTCTAGCAACTTTGCCTTTTCCTCGTCCCACTTCTCTTTCAGGGAAATACTTTCCCATTCTGCCTCACTCTGTTGTTCTAGAAGTTCTTTCTGTGCTTGCATCAAAGCCTGGGTGGCTTGTGTTGTTTCTTCTTGAGCTCGTCAAAGGAGAGCTTCGACTTGATCAGCTATTTGGTGTAATTGAGTGGGCTCATTGCATGTTCCTGATGTTCCACTTATCAAGGGAATTGTAGAAATTGCTTGGTTGGACTAGAGTGCCTGCTGCACTTCTTGGAGTTCACCCTTGATTCGGTTGAATATATCCTACTGCTTTGCTTCTTGCTTTTCTGCGAGCTCTAGTGAAACATCATCCAGTGCAGTAATTAAGAAGTCGAAGTCATCTAGGGTAAGGGTAGTTTTAAGCGTGGTCTGGGTGGCCCTAGATTTCTTTCAGGAGGAGGGTTTTGGTGGTGTAATCTCTCTTTTCATGGAGGATCCTCCTCCTCTCTAGGTGGAGTAACCGCACCTTTGTTTTTCTCAACTTCTGTGTCGCCTAGTTCGTCACCATCACCTCCCTACATAGGTGAGATTGAAGTAGTCTTCGTGGACATGTTAGGGACATCTTCAACTTTTTCATCCTTCTTAGTCTTGTTGGGCCTAGATGTATACGGCATAGCATCAGGGATTTCCTCATCGGACATGTCTGTGGGGTCTACTGCAATAAGGAGGTCCACCGACCATTCCTTGGTAATCTCCTCCAAGTCATCTTCTGTCAACTTGTAGTAGGATTGGAGCTGTTGTTTATGCTCATCACCGCGCGTTGTAATATACGTGAAGTGGTGGTCCGTGCTAAATTTCATAAAAGGTCTAAACCTATGAAGTATGTTTGGGGTGATTCACGGTGTAGACTGAATTACATTCTTCAGTTGGTTGAAATAGGTGTGGAAGACAACATTGGACTACCACTGCTTGTTCATGTCGCTAGAGTACCAAAGCGTACAGAACTTCGCGGCTAGTTGTTTGAAAGGTTCGATCTCTGGAAAAGCGGTCCCTCTGGTAGTTCCCAAGCGATGAAAGTGATGAGTATGAGCAACCAACTAAAGTGGAACTCATACCCTTGGTCTTGTGCTCCTCTACAATCCATCTCTAACTGGTTTACAAGATACTATTCCCAATTCATTTGTAGTCCCTCGATGCACTTCCCCGTGAGGTCAACTACGAAGCTAGTCACCTGTGTTGGTCTTTTCATATGAACTAACTTGCCCGCAATTATCTAATAGGCAAGGTTCCCTGCACCACTCTGGATAGAGGCTACCTTGTAGCCTTGCGTACCCTTCTCTACATCGCCATAAGTTTCTTTTATCCATTGTGTTAGTGCTCAGTCTCAGGTCTTCCCTGGGTAAAAATCCTGTGGGTCAGGGCCTTGCATGCTAATTCATGTGATCTGATTGATCAGAGTCGAATCCAAAATGATGTGGCGATCCAACCATAAGTATATGTCGTGGTAGCAATACAGCAGCAACTTGAGGCATGTGTTGACTTCCTGGTGTCTGCTGAAGTGAGGGATCTTCATTACGTTGAGTAGTGTGGGCTGCATGAGGTTCTGGGTCTAGGACTGCAGGACAATCTTAGGATTTCTACCTTTGGTCTTGGTCAAGTACTTATGCGGAGCTAACATGTTGTAGATTTTGTGATCTCCAAGGTTAAAATCATTAAATTTCAGTGTTGCAAGCTTATCCTAGTCAGCAGGTACTACACGCCTCCCTTTTGGAAGATATGCAGTGATCAAGGTGTACTCAAAGTCCCTGGGTACACTGTCATGATTAATCTTGCCACTCAAAGGTGGTATGTAAACTGACAGAATGCATGGGATCAGCTTGGCATTTGCAATATCGTCTCTGTGCTTTGTTCTTGTCTCAGTAGTGGTTCTGGAAGGTCCTGCTCCATGAGCAGTGAAGGGAGAATATTGGACTCATCCTATTGATGATTCTTGCACACCTGCAGACATCCTTCTTTCTAACATTACTCTCTCAGTCATTAAGTCAATCAAAAATTCTTCAACTACTTTCTCAACAGCGTTGAGCTCGTCCGACATACAAGCTTCGATCAACTAGCTTAGGTGTGAAAATGAATTTAGAGACTACAATGAAGAGTATGTGAACAAGGCAATGATCACAGGGTGAAGTAATCTCAAGTTTCAGGCTCAAATTCTCATTTAGCAAAAATATTTTCGATGTGTGGTGCGACAAACTAAGCAGGGAAACTTAGCAACGATCGGTTTGCAATGGATAAGAGGCTGCATTAACTGATGTTCTATCAATATGGCATGCTCTAATGGTCTAGTGGTGAGCCATAAAGGTGTTTCAACTCGTTCAGAGAGGAATTCGAACAATTATATTGGCTTCCAATGACTATATTCCTGTGCCATGGCGAAGTGCCATAGGTCGTTGTTCTGATATCCCGGTGAAGCTCGATTCTTGTGATTTTTCCTTTTGTGAAGTTTCATCTAGAGTCTTCTGTAACTTTTCAATTTTGGCCCTCTTCTTACTTAGCTTCCTAGCCTTTTTCCCAGTAAGCTTCGTCTCGGTCATCCTTTTTCCATTTTGATTCTTATCTTCTCTTGACATAGTCACTTCGTGTTGCTTAGGTTCTTTCTTCAGATCCAAGGGTAATACTCCTTCATCATATGGATTAGGTATTTTGGTCTTCTGTGGTTCCTCTAATGCTCTTATAACTTCGATACCCAAGTCCCTAGTGTTCAATGGCTTAGGTCTGTCCTCTTGTTCTTTCATCAAGTAGGAGATCCTTCTAGACATAAATTCCATGAGTTCTTGCTTCTTCTGTTCTAGAGCGTCCTTTTCTTCTGTTCTCTGGATCTGGTCTTTTTCAATCCATATCCTACCTAACAAAGCTGGAAATGGGGTGTTGTCCTCAAAAAATTTAATAACTTTGTATTCTTCCTCTGTCGAAGTTCCATGGGTACTCATAGATATCTGGGTAATTCTACCACATAGGGTTACCATTTTTCCTTTAAACAATCCGATGGTTCCTAGTGAAGGGACCAGAGTAGGCCTTCCTAGAGTTTCCCAAGTGCTTTATGTCATAATATTCATTGGTGTTCCCTCATCCAGAGCACAGTCAATGTTGAATTCTCCTATTCTTACTTCGATTTTCTCCTTTTCTTTGAAGATCTCTGACAAGATGACATCCTTATGGTCATCTAGGGTTTCTTTTATTTTCAGTAACATGATCTCTGATTCTTTCTAGGGTTCTTATATAATTTTATTCTCATGATCTCCTTCAGAGTTTTATTGTTCCATATTCATCTTTTCAATTGTATCAATCATTCTATGGAAATCCAATACTTCATGGTCCATATATTTACAACAGAGGCAGCTAGGGTTTCTCCCAGGGCATTCCTTAGCAAGATGTCCTAGTCTTCTGCAATTGTAGCTTAGAGTTAATCCTCTCTTTCTCTTCAATGATCCCCAACTCTTTTTGTACTGTGTGCTAGGATCATAAGGGCTAGCCTACAAAAATTTCTTTCTAGGGTCCTGCATCCATTGGTTAGTCCAAAAACTCTTTCTATGCATAGGTATAACATATCTTTCACTATTCCTATCACACCTATTCATATCAAACTTTCTTTTATCTAACAATGCTCTAGTTTTTAAGCTGAGACAAAATTTATCAAACATACCTAAATCCATACGTTAGAAGTAAAAACTTTCACTTATTTTCTTCCACGAAGCACAAATCTTTTAGATCTAAAACTTGAACTATTCTTACCTTTACTAGAGGCTAGAGCTTACAGATCTTACCTCTTTTCTGTAGAAATTTCTACTTTTACCTTTCTTAGAGAACAAAGTGTTCAGATCTCACTTATTTTCTTCAATATCAACCTCTTTTCTTGCATAGATGACCTCTTTCCTTCAGATATGACCTTTCTTTCTTGGCACAAAGATTCACAGGTCAAGTAGAATATTGTGCACTAGGGCAATAGATCTATGCATAGAGATTATTTCGCACAAATTTTTTTCTTCTTTAGTTCCCAACAATCACAGTTTCAGGTCCCAGCAATGGAACCATTTGTTGTCACAGGGGCAGGCTCAGGTTTCAACGCTCAAGAGTGCACCAACAAAACCCTAACTACTGACCCTTTCAAGAACAGTTGTGAAGCAGATGAAGTCTCACCCGAGGTAGAGGAAGGGGTGGTTGTAGGACTCAGATGTCTGCAACCTTAGCTGGGACACAGATCTATGATTATATCACTTAGCAATCATCTAGCATGGTTTATCCATCAATATTCAACCCTTACAACACTTCGCAGATAGCACATAGTATCGCAGGGATTACTTAGATCTAAGATAATTCAGCACTTAGCCACAACAAGATAGATCGGGTTCAGTAGATAAAGCGTTAAGCATCTTACATATCATATCTAACATTCATTCCTATCTCTGAAGCACAAAGCATAACTAAATCTATTTAATCACATCAAGCACTTAGCCAAGAAGGAGATAAACACATTAGGTCGAACCACAAAGCACCATACACAAAGTTACCGTGGTTCACCCCCACCCTGGGGCTACGTCCACAAGATCTTCTTCTTTATTATCTTAGTGTTATAACCCTAAATTGCACCATACATGCTTACCTGGCATCAAGCAACTCATTTCCCTTAATTGCCAAATCATCTACTGAGAAACCTCTTTGAAAATCCTCTCAGGTAAAACCACACGTGCCCTAACCCACTACTGCACGCGTTGGAACACTGGCATGCCTACTACAGCATGAGTTCGAACACTGGCAGGCCTACTACAGCCTGGGTTTACCTAACAAAGCACAAAAACAGGAAATTTGCCGACGGGAAAAAAAGCTATGGGTCAGTTAACTGAAACTCCCAGCCATGCATGGCCGAGAGTTCGTCCAAAACCCTAGCTCCTTCTAGCCTATAAAAGAAGGGGTAGGGGTACTATTTGGAAGAGGAAAAACATAGCGAAGAAACTCTTCCCATTTGTTGAATTCATTTGTCCCAATCCTTTAGCCTTTCCTCAAGCCTAAGGAGAATTAACGCAAAGCAGTTGGAGGACAAAGAAGAGGAGGAGCCTAGAATCAAGATCAAGGAATGGTGGCCGGTCTCAACATTGATTGTAAGTTGATTCATCTTGAAAATAATAAAGAAATACTTTTCCCATCCCAATGCATGAGTTATATATGATTTATTCGATTTCTTCTTAATCTCTAACCCTCAAGTAGAAAAATAACATGCATGCGTAGTGTTTTGTCTTGATTGCAGGATTGTCTTTGGAAGGAGCAGCGCAAGCAAGCGGACAAAGTGCAACGGTGGATCTACACCAAACATCAGTAAAAAGGTTAGTAGGTCATTTCCATGCTTGTATGTGAAAAAGGGTTTTAGGTTTGGGGTGGTAGGTTAAAAGTGATTTCTTTAAGGTCATGATCTGCGTGCAAGCCTAACCCTGGCTTTCTAGTCCATAGGGTATTATTTCCCAACAACAGAATTGGCGACTCCACTGGGGATTTACTCTTTAGGGTTTTCCAGATTTAGTTGAGAGTTTTTGGTTAGTTTAAAGGATTGGATTTTCTGTTTCTTTGCATGTCTATTTTCTGTTAGGTCAGAGCTAGCAGGGAACCTGGTTCTTTATACCAGTTTTTCCTTGACTGTTGCTTGATGGTAATTATCGGGACACACAGAGGTACACGCGTCCTGCAGAAGTCCTGCACGCGTGTAACCCGTGCCCTAACCTCTTACAGCCCGCATTTGAATGCTCACTATAGAGGTTTCAGTAGCGTGTAGGAGTCAGAGAGATTAAGAGGCAGTCCCCTCTTCCCTATCAGAATTGTACATTCTCAGGGAGCTTTCTGGATCCTGTCTGAGTCTTGCTGGTTCACAGTCTTGTCTCAGTTTGCTTTATTGCATTTTTTATTCTTTGTAATTATTTTTCTTTTCTGTTAAAGAAGAAGCATCCAAGCCTTTAAGAGACCCTGGTTGTCAATACCAGAGGCCTTTTCCAAGTCTGGGGTGCATGTGTTTAGTTTTGTCTTAGCATTCATATATACACGTGGCCTGTGCAAGTTCAGCCCGCGGGTACCTGCACCCTGTTATAGCTTAGCACACGTTTGCACGTGTGTTGTTTCAGTGACAGTAGCGGGCTTGATTGGGTGTTTTTCAATCAGGGTGGGGAATTCATCCCCTCCTGTGGTGAGAAGTCTTCCTCTCAGGAGTTTGAGTCTAAGGTGGCACAGTTGGTAGGTTAGGGCCTCATACCCTTAGCTTCTTCTTTCTTAGTTGATTGTTGATAGAAAAGATAAAAAAGAAAAGATTTTGTTTTATGGTTTTTAGACAAGCGTAAGAGTCGGTGCTTTCTTGATTGTCGTTGTGCGTCTTTGCTCTGGTTCTTTGCGATCTGTGCTTTAAGCCAGAATTTTATTTTGTTTTCTTGGTTTTGTGCTTGTCGGCATTTTCCCTTTGTTGCTTCATTTAGCACTTAAATAAAAAATAAAAAAATTATCTCTTTTTCATTTGCTTCTTTGTTTGAAGATTGTGTTGCTACATCAATAGCTAGGAAGAAGTCTTTTTTCATAAGTTTTTGCAGTACATTTAGAGCATAAGTAGCTCGCATATTGAGCAAAATTCCTTTATGTTTGCTGCATGAAATCTCAGAAAATTCGAAAAGAAAAAGAAATCTTTCTTGGTGAAAAGTTGCTGGTTTTTGCATTTTTTGTAAAAGTTTTTGTTTCCAAGCATTTCTTATTCATTTTGTTTTGAGTCTTTACACACCATCAGTTTCACCTTCATACCTTGTGACGTAAAAAATCCCATAAAAGCAATGCTAATTTAAAATCTATTAGACTCTTTTGTTTGTAGGCTTCATACACTAGCTCAGGACTAGGGCCTTGGAATAGGTTGGAGAGTAAATTCTCCAAGGCCACTCAAACCAAACATTGGAGTCTATGATAGGGAGTGTAGAAGTCTAGTTATGTGGAATTTATTCGGGAACCCCCTCTAACACAGGGGCTAAACACGAGGTCACGTAAGGAAAGGTAGCGGAGATAACCCCTCCAAAGTTGGACCGAGCGTAGTGGAGAACACATATCGAGGATTTGTTGAGGGATTCCGTCATTTGCTTTTTCCACGGGGCTTCGTGGGTCTCGAATACGTTTGAGGTCCTCAGATGTCTTCCAGACCATTTTCTCTCGATACCCTTGAAAGGTTTCGGGCTTGATACCCTGCTCATTGTGGTCTACCCGACTATCGACTGTACCCGCCTGGTGACTGTTCACGTGCTGGAAAACTAGTTGCCAATATTTTTAGGGACATACACAGGTGACTGCGGGGGTATACTACGATACCTAGGACAGACATCAGGCCATGCTTTGCAGAGTATACCCGGAGGGTGCTTCCGTTTTTGAGTTTCACTTGCACCAGTAAGTTGCTCTAGTGTTGGTTGTTGTAACTGTTCTTCCAACTAGTTTAGTGTTTTCTTGATTTATCTCTTAGGGGATTCTTTTTTAGTGTGTGTTACTATTTGCACGTGTATAATACCTTAGCGTGTCTTGGATATTCTCACACAGTGGAGGATCGTGAGCTCCGTCGGTCATGAAGGCTTCAGGGCCTGCCACTGGTTATATTGGAGCCACCCCCGCCACCATTCAGGCGGAAGCTAGACTAACAAGGGTCTTTCGAAGCAACCGGGTTACAAACCATTGAGCCTGAACAACTCCCGAAGGAATCAATTGCCAATCTTGGCTCGGTTGAAACCCCAACCACTGATACTTGGCCATCGGTCATTGTACCTATCCATTTTTACAAACGTCTGTCAGTGCCTCATACAGTTATGGAACCAA
>JZKD02S0255054.1:0-20963 GCA_000966675.3 Picea glauca | reverse complement strand
TTGAACCTGTAAACTACCACAAACATATAGTCATGTTCCTTCTTGGTTGTTGGAAAACCACCTAAAAAATCCATGGAGATGCTATCATAGGGTCTAGTGGGTACAAAAAAGTTGTATGCATCCTCTAATAAACTAGGCTACATCTTTCATTCTGGACCAATACACATAATTTTGTAAGTTGGAAACTATCTTCCAAACACCAAAATTTCCAAAAAACTTAGAGGTGTGAGCCTCTTTGATAAGTTGTGATCTTTCACCTTTAGGAACACACAGATTGCCTATCTTGTATAGAAATCCATTCTTTAGGTGATAGTTAGCCTTATCATCACCATCTTCTACATGAATTTGATCCTATAGTTGTTGAAGCACCACTTTAAATTCCTAATCTTCAGTGTATGCCTCTTTGTATGCATCATGGTTAAAAGGTTCCTTGTGCATAAGATTTTTCAAAGTTCCAAACTTGGATGTGGGTGTCCTTGAAAGCATGTCTACCAACTCATTAGTTTCACCTTTCTTATATTTGATGAGTAGATGAAACTACTGAAAAAACCCCATCCACTTTGTTAGCACTCCGTAATTTCTCAGGTTGAGAAAGAAATTGACAGAGATAACCACAAACCACTTTGGAGTCCAGGATATATCCCCCCTAGACATAGAGAGGGCTCTCTATATTTGATTTAGCTATGTTCTTTTGAGATTTTAGGCTAGTTATGATAGGCCAAGGTTTTTTTATTTGTTTTTTTAATTGTTTGGTTGGAACGGAGAAAATGGGCCATTGGGCAATGGGGTCAAAGAGTCTGTGTAAAATTAAGGCAGATTCTACAAGAAACATTACAGGGAAGGATAGGCACCTATGTTGGATCTATTTAGATTAAATGGAATGAATAAGAAGGAAAAGAGGGGAAATTCCACTAAGCAGAGGAGCAACTATGAATTCCTTCACTCGGTTTCAGATGAAAAACATATAGATCATTAAAAAACCAGAGGGAGAGTATATGAAATAAATTATGTTCTTTTGACTTTATTTTAATGATTAGAATGGGAAATACATAAAATGGTCACAAATAATGATAAAACATTTAACAAAGGTAGGTGTACTCCACCAATATAAATACCACAAGAATTCTATAAATGCCTCAACTGTATTATTTTTGTCAAATGGTGTACACTAGCTCCACACTATGATTACCAAGTATACAACCCTTTGTTTGATTCTCTTGGGTCTACATATAGATACAAAACAAATTTCCCCATATGAGGGGTCAAATCCTACCTCCTAGGATCAGATCACAAAAAGATCTCTAACAATACCCAAAGCTAGGAAAGTCAAAACAAACTTCCCAGTTTAGCTCAATTTGACTTTGACAAGCATTCAATATCACCAAATCCACATGGAAAAATCTAATTCAACCCCATGACACTTAATTAAATCATGTACATTCACTATATTTCGAATTACATCAATGGGAATCAACATTGACCAAGAAAATAAAAAAACGGTCACATTTCCCAGAAACGCAGCACCAATCTGCGAAAACGTAGCGCCAACCTTGGAGAGGAGTTTTGAAAACCTTCCACTACTCCAAATCCATATATAAAAGGCTCAATGGAAATATTGGGATGTCTATTTCACATTGGAGTCATCAAGATTTGAAAACCCTTGCTCCAAACCCCTCAAAACTTGGCTTGAAGTCAAACTATCCAGAAACGCAGCGAAAAGAGAAACAGGGAAGACAAACTTATATATATTTAACCATAAAACCTATGAAAAAAATGGAGGTTATTATGATTGGTTCCATTCTTAAAATAAACCTCATTTTTTTTTCTTCGAAAATTCATCTTCATTTGGTCATAAACCTCCTTTTAACATGATGACAAAAACGGAGTCAAAAGCACAACAACAGTTCTGGAACAACTATATTTTCAGCATATCTCTCAAACGGTAAATCCAAATAGGATGAAATTTTCAAAGAAAGTTAATATCATCATAATTCACCTCCAAAAAAAATCTCAGCTCAATCAGAGTCACAAATCTTGAGAAAATTCCAAAATGGTTGTAGATGATGATGGCTCATTTCACGAAAACCATGCATTAGTTTGAGATGAACTTAAGTGGATATTTTCATCTCATCCCAATGCATATCTCATAGAAATTTCATGGAAAAGTGGTGTGGGGTTTTAAATATATGACGAGAACATGGTGACTATGTAAAAACGCAACGTCGCCCTGCAAAAGTGCAGCGCCCAAGTTGTGAAGTACTTTTGAAGGCCTTCCTATGCTCCAAATTCACTTCTAAAAGATGCATTGGAAAGAGGAGGATGTATAGTTGTCATTAGAAACCTAAATAAAGCCAAATGCACGCTCCATGAGGGACAAAATTTCATTTTCCCACAGCTACTCCAAAAAGCGTAGCGCCTGGTGCAGAAAGGTGACAGAGAGTGATTTTTGACCTATTTTTGGGCATTTTCTCCCAACCTGTTTACTGATAAGGAACCAAAAGTATATATATGACATATGTAGGGTACTATATATCCACCAATATAAACTTTTTGGCATTCGGAGGTCCGAGTAAAAAGTGCAGCACCAAGGCGCTGTGCTTTTGGCTGAACTGATATTTCCAATTTAGGCCAAAAGTCATAAAAAACCAAAATTTTACAACATTTTTTCAAAATTTGCCCAAAATTGTTCCATGAATCCAGGAGATGATATGTTAAGCCATGAGGGACGCCTCATCTAGCAAGTCAATTTTTTCCTTCTCTTTTTGCCTCATTATGGTTTGCTTTAGTTTCTTCTTCATTTGCTTGATTCTGATTTGGAAGACCTTGTTCCTTGTATAATAATGCATGTCCATGTGTCTTTGTAAATTGTTGTTCGTTTTTTCCGTATTAAGAAGCTTCTCCAAGTGGAAATTCATCCTATCAAACCAATATTCCCTATCTTTCTCAATTTCTGTCAGAATGAGTTTATCAATAGTCATTAGGCATTTTGGTAAAGATGGTTCCTTTTGCAGCTCAAGTGCCCTCTTGAGACCTCATGTTGTGTTGGTGAATTCAAAGGTGTAGATTGACTGGTTGACTAAGATTATGATGAAGAAATTTCTTTGATGACTCCTCAAAAGGAGTGATGGCATGACTAAATCATGAACTAAAAGGAGTAGTAACACACCTAGACACACTAACCAGTGACCAAATTTTTATTTGAAGACCTAAAAATTTGACCTAGGACCCTATTAACAACCTTGAAAGAGCATATTTGATCATTGGTGACTGGCAACACTGACAAACACTAATAGGGGAAAAGTCATCCGAGGAAACCAAGCAAGTCAGGAGCTTTCATGAGAGCACCAACAAATAGAAACTGAATAATCAGACTTCCTATAATTTATAGGACCCTAACACACTTGAAGTGTCTGGTTTGTTGAAGATTACTTTATGATTTCTAATACTATAGTGGTTACTGATAAATGTGGATATTGGTTCCCTTTCCCTTTAGGTAGTGCTTCCACTTCTTAATAGATTTAACCATGACCTAGAGTTCCTTATTGTATGTAAGATAGTTCATGACTCCACCGTGATATGTTTTTTAATGATAGCATACTAACTTATCTCCCTGCATCAAGACTGCTCCAATAGCATATCCACTAACATTCATCTCCACTTCGAAAAGATTATGCAAATTATGTAATGCAAGAATTGGTTCTTGATTGATATTTTGTTTCAACTCATCAAAATCTTTATATTGATTCTTACACCACTGGAAACTCTTACCATTGGTTTTTAGGGTATGAAGTGGCACAACCATAGCTGAGAAGGAAGTTATAAACTTCTAAAAGTATCACATTTCCCTAACAAAGATCCTATCTTCAATGACATTAGTAGGAACTAGCTACTTCAGGATAAAATCCATCTTCATGGGATCTATCTTGAGTTCCTCTCTATCAATCATAGACCCCAAATACACTGATAATTGCTAAGAAAACTCAATTTTCTTAAGGTTAGCCAACAACTGATGATTTTTTAGAGTCTCTAACACTTGCATGAGACGTGAGATATGCTTTTCCTAGGTAGAGATATAAACCAATATAGCTTCTAAGTACATTATTGCAAATGAATCTAGAAAGGGACACAATACATCATTCATCAAACACATAAATGTAGTCGGTTCATTACATCAACTAAAAGACATTACCAATCATTAATATATACCTTACCTTGTCTTGAAGGTGGTCTTCCATGTGTCTTATTCTTTAATTCACACTTGGTGGTATGCTAATTTGAGATGGAAGTTGGTGAAGTAATTGGTATGCTACAATTGATCTAACAAATCATCAATCTCGGGTTGAGGGTATCGATTCTTGAGGGTGATCTTGTTTAAATATCTGTAGTGAATACACATTCACCAAGTCCCATCCTTATTGGTTACTATGATGATAGGTGACCTATAATGTTAGGTTCTTGGTCAAATTACTCCTTTCTCTAGAAACTGCTACAATTGTTGCTTCACTTCGTCTGTTTCTAGGACACACTGTCTATACAACCCAATACTTGGAAATGGGGAGTCAGGAAAAAACTATATTTTGTATTCCACTTCTCTCTTAGATGGTGACCATTTAGGATCCTGAAACACTTGTCTATATGCCTACAAAAACTCCTCCAATTGACATTTCTATTCTTTAGTACATCCCTCCAAATATTCCTTTACTTTTACTAATTCATCACCTATCTTTTTCTCTCTTAAGAAAAGCAATACAAACTTCCCACTAGAACTAATCAATTTCTTGGCTTGGATAGCACTCACTGAAGTGATATCAGATTTACCTTTGTTTTCATTTATGATGAAAGACTTCTCATCCTTGATCAAGTAGTATTGGTTTTATCTCCTCATGAATATTGCATCCCTCATATACATGTAGGGGCTTCCAGACACCACACCACACACATCAAGTGGTACTACATCTATCATCACTTTATCAATATAGTTTTCACTTATACAAAATTTTATCTTACATTGTTTAGTTGCCTTGAGGTATGCATTTTAATTTACCCATCCCTATGGATATGGGTTAGGATGATCATGAAATTACAATTCAATCTTGTTGCCCAAATCTTCTTCTATGAGGTTGGTATGTGAACCAAAATCAAATAGGGAATTCACCTTTGTATTCTTGATCTGGATATTAATATGGAAATGTTAAGTGATGTCCTTCTCTTCCTTGTGATGAAGGATACTCAGTTTCACGTCCTTCTGCATTATAATGCAGACAATATTTTCATCCACATCTGAGTTTCTCTCTACCAATTTTCCTGAATACATGGCTAGCAGGTTATTCTTCTTGGAATCCTTCTTATGGTTCTTTGGATTCATCTCTTTATGTAGCTTCCAATACTTATATTTGGTGTGACCATTTATATTACAATGGTTGCATTTTTTTTTTTGATGCTTTAACTAATGTGTAGTGTTTATCTTCTTGTCTTTTCCTTTCCACTTCTTCTTCTCCTCCTGGGAAGAATCTTGGTGGTCTTTCTATTTGGAACCAATTGGATATCCTTTCTTATTGCCTATATTCTCTAGGTATTGTGCTTACACATAGGCCTCATCAACTATCCTAGGTTTAAAGAGCATGACTTTCTTCCAAAAATGATTGAGTATACCCTCAGATAATTTAGGAGTACATATGGGTTCTTTGGATATATACCCAACATAATCAACATTTTTTGTAACTTAGTGGCATACTCTTGCACACTTTGTTCTTGCCTCTTCCTGAAGTGATGTGAATAGATCTACTAGTTCTCTACATACCCAATAAGGTAGAACTAGGACTTGATGTTAGGTACCAAATCTATTATAATATAAACAAACAAAAATATTGCAAAGAATAACAACGGAACAACACAATAGATGAAACCACAACACCAAAATAATATCTTTATTGATAGGAAACAATATTCACTTGTCTCTTCGAGGGGGAAATCTCTAGCAGAGAAGTTTTCTATTGCAATAAATCTCAAGAAAAAACTTCTCATGCCCTCAAATCCTATTTATACTAAATCTATCTACCACAAGAACAATCTAGAGGAACTTCTAGAAGCAGAAGCTTCCATTAGGTCTTCTTACATTTGACTTATTCTTCCTTATTACTAGGACTTATTAATATTGGTATTTATTAAATGGAAAATAGATTATTCTACCTACATGATGGGTTAGGGAGGTTAGGTCCCTAACATTCCCTCCCCCTTAAAAACAATCTTATCCTCAAGGATTGAGATGAGGAAATTGTTGCAGAATGGTAGATGGCTCCCAAGTGGCATATGCTGGAGTTGTATCTTTCCACTGTACTAACACTTCCTTGATGGTGCGATGATAGAGACAATGCTCACGTTGGTCCAATATTTCTTGTGGATATAGCTATATGGATCCTTCTTCATCCAAATCAGGGACACTAGTTTGAGTTTGACACTTATTTCCAATCACCTTCTTTAAGCATGAGACATGAACAACTAGATGGAGCTTAGAATGACTTGGAAAGGATAACTAGTAGGCGACACATCCCACACACTCGAGAACTGTATAAGAACCATACAATTTAGGTGCAAGTTTCTGAAACACCTGGTCCCCTTCAACAAATTGATGTTTAAAACAACCTTGATCTACTTGTTCTTCATGCGATTCTAAGCCATTACCAAATTCTCTTTGAGGGAACAAAGAATATCCTCTTGAAATGTAAGAGTTTTTTCAACTTCATGAACCTTCAAGACACTTGGAATGTATGAGAGAATGAAAGGTGTATTTTTTCCATATATTGCTTCAAAAGGAGTCATGCGAGTAGTTGTATGGTAAGAGGTATTGTACCACCATTCAACAAGTGGTAATCAATGATCCCACTGATTATGTCTCTCAGATGAAAAACACTTCAAATATTTTTTCAAATACTTGTTGACAAATTCAGTTTGGACATCATTCTGAGGATGATAAGTTGTACTGAGATGCAATTGGGTTCCCTGTAGCCTGGACAATTCTTGCCAAAATTTTCTGGTGAAAGTGGGATCTCAGTCAGAAACAATAGAATGAGGCATGCCATGAAGCTTGAAGATATGATCCATGAAAAATTGAGCCACAGTGGAGGCGATAAATGGGTGTTGAAGAGCATAGAAATGAACATATTTGGAAATATGATCAACTACCACCATGATGATTGACTTATTTCCTAATTTAGGTAAGCCCACAATGAAATCCATAGATATATCCCTCCAAATAGTGGGTGGAATTGGAAGTGGTTGTAGTGTGACATGGGCCTTAACTTTTTCTCCCTTGTTGTGTTTATAGACATCACATTCCACCACAAAAGTGTGGATGTCATGTTTCATACTATCCCAGAAAAAAGAACGTTTGACCTTGTCATAGGTTTTGGTAAACCATGAGTGTCGAGTTGTGGGTGTAGTATGAAGCTCAAAAAGCACAGTGGATTTAAGTTGTGATTTTTTCCTAAAATATAGATGACCTTTGTAGAAAATCTCATCATGGTGCCAAGAGTACCCTAGGGAAACTAGAGAATTGGTCTGCAATTGTTAGACCAGATGCGAAAATCTGGGATATTGCATCCATTCCTGGTGAACATCTTGGAGCCAATTTGGTACAATGAAGGAGAGGGACCCTTCATCTTCATATTTTCTTGAAAGAGCATCAACAACCATATTTTATTTTCCTTTCTTGTAAATGATCTCATAATCATATCCAAATAGCTTAGTCACCCATTTTTGTTGCTCCAGGGATGATAGAGGTTGCTCCAGAAAATACTCGAGGCTCTGATGATCTGTCTTAATTTGGAAGCTTTGCCCAAATAGATAAGGGCACCAGAGATCCACGACATGAAAAATATACAACATTTATTTTTAATAGATTGATTGGCCCAAATGTCACTTTGACAGTTTTTTCTGGTAAAGGCCAAAGGCCAACCATATTACATAAGGAATGCTCCAATTCCTTTCCTTTAAGAATCACATTACAAGATAAATTTCTTTGTGAATTCAGGAAGGGATAGGACAGGAGTGGTGCACATAGCCTCCTTCAAGGTTTGGAAGGAATGATCAACTGTTGGAGTCCAAGTGAAAGTATTCTTTTTAAGGAGAGTAGTGAGGGGGGCCACAAATTTTCCATAATTCTTAACAAACTTGCAATAATAGTTTGTTAAACCCATAAAACTACATAAGATTTTGAGAGTCTTGGGGCAAGGCCAATCCTACATAGCTTTAATTGTCTTAGGATCCACCCTGGCACCATCCTTACCAACAATATGACCCAAGTACTCCACTTTCGAAGCTCCAAAATCACATTTAGATTTTTTAAGGAAAATTTGGAGCTAAGAGATTAGATGAAGAACTCGATCCACATGAGAAAGATGGGTTGTCCATGTTTTACTATGGATGAGAATATCATCAAAGAATACTAAGATAAAATGACGGATAAAAGGATGAAATACATGATTGATGAGGCTTTGGAAAGTGGAGGGAGAATTACACAAGCCAAAGGGCATGACCAAGAACTCATAGTGGCCCTCATGATTTCGAAATGTAGTTTTAGGAATGTCTACCTATTTCATATGTGTCTGGTGGTAGCCAGAATGAATATCAAGTTTAGTAAAGTATTGGGCACCACTTAATTCATCCAAAAGATCATCAATGACAGGAAGGGGAAATTTTTCTTTTATGGTGATTTTGTTGAGGGCACTAAAGTCATGACACATTCACCAAGAGACTTCTTTCTTAAGTACCATGACCATAGGAGAAGAATAGGGGCTAGTACTAGGATGGATAACACCCGCAACTAGCAATTATTGAACAATTTTCTCAATTTCATTTTTTTGGGAAAAGGGATGACGATAAGGACAAACATTGGGAGGAAGGTTTTCGGGGAAGAGATGGGGAATGGAATGATCATGGACACCATGAGAAGGGGGGAGTCCATGGGGAGTGGAAAAAACAACTTGATGTTTGGAGAGGATGGATTGGAGGTCAGGATGCACAGAGGGTGTCTCAATGACTTGAATGGAATGGAATTGTGCAATAATGTCAGTCCTATAGCACAAAATTCCACACCTATTTATTTGTGATATGGCCCACCCTTCCCTTTGGATTGCAAAATAAAATCCCACCTTGCCTCATCCAAGTCATATAAAAAACATGGCTTTTGAACATATCCACAAGTTTCCTTTGAGAAACACATGGAGTACATATGCGCCTTTATAGTGTGCAACCTGCAGATGCCCTAAAAAATGATGAAAAATAAAAAAATTATGATATTTTGGGTGGTTTTTTTGGTTGGGCTTGTTTCCCAATGTCCCCAAGATCATACAAAACAGATTTCAACCTACCCAACCCCTTTGGGAGAGTATAAAATCACCTTTGGGGGAAATAATGAGGACAAGTCTAATGGTGCAAGGTTATGCTGAGAGAATTGAGCAAGCTTTCCTTCCCCTTCATCCTCTGAGAAGTTTTCCCCCAACCTAGAAACTCCTTTTCCAGAGTTACTTCTTCTCGTATATAGTCATAAGGTGTGTTCCTATCCTTATCGGACTATTCAAGGAAGATTTTCATTGAGTTGATACTTGAAGGACTTTAGGAGGAACCCAGGTGATTGGTTCTAAAGCGATGCCAGAAGAAATGTCAAGTTGTAACTAACTCTCTTATTTCGCTAATTAATTGAAGATTTTTCTTTCCTTCCAATCTTGTGTTCATTTTTTTCATTGCAATATGATATGTTCATATTTATTCATATATGATTTCAAGTATACCTTTTATATATGATAGTAGGACCTATAACTACCTCGTTGCAATACAATCTAGGTCTCTTATTGTAGGATTGTACCAGCAAAGACTAGGAGCATTTCCAGAAACATGAGCAGGGATCGACTTAGACAAAGGGTTTAAGGTGCACACCTTTTCTTCTCTCATTTCCCTATCTCTCTCTGTGAAAAAGTAATTATTATTTGTTTTCATGTTTCATTGTGTGGGTAGATTTAATATTTTATATCCAGTGTCGCACTGTCGTGACACAGCCCAAGGTCATGGTGGAAATATCCTAGTAACATAATTGGTGACTCCACTCGGGATGTTCTCCTATTATGGGTCAGTTTCTAGGGTTTCTTGTTTTTCTCCTCTTTTATAGTAGTTTTCAGTGTTTTCTTGAGTTCTTGTGTAAATTTTTATCCTCTCGGGGATCTTTCCTAGGTGTCTGGAAGCCCCCCTTTCTAGTTTGGTCTTTTATTTTTCCAAAATTGCAAATCCATCCATGATTTTCCCTTCTACATCCATGAGTTGTAGGCTTAAAACCCATGGATATCCGTGAGTTTCTATGCACATAGTCCCAAACTTGTGTGAACGTAGTTTTTTTTTTTAATCTTTTGTGGAATCTAGAAGTGGTGGTTATTTATTTTAGTCTGCTTTAGTATCCCGAGTGTCTTTCTGGATTTTACTTTCTCGAATATGAAAATTTATACAGAGAAAATAAAAGGATATTGCTTTAGTTGGTTTGCATAAGGTTTGTTAGATTGATTGGGAGATCATCCTTGTTTGTCTGGTTGAACATTGAGTCTCACTGAGTTTTCAGTGGTTTCTTGGATGGGTGATTTCTGACTCTATACCTACTTTTCCTTGTTTCTAAAAGAAAAAGAAAATTTGCAATCCTTTTTTTTAAATTTCTTTTGAAACGAAAAAGAACAAAAATATGCTTGCTTTCTTGTTACCCATTTCTTGGACCCTTGAATGTGATCATTGAAAGAAAATATTATGTTAACTAGCATTCAAGTTGCTTTGCATTATAGTTTTCTTTGGTAGTGGTGGCCTTTTTCAAAGAAAACAACCTCTGTTTGCAAATTTTTGTGTTTTTTGTTTCATTAGGTCTTTGAAAATAGATTCTAGGTTGCATTACAAAGTGTCTCAAATCTTGCATTCAAAAATATTTTGTTTTCACCATTGAAGAGAAAAAGAGTTTTTTTTAAGCATTGTTGCACACCATTTTCATTTGAAGAAACCACATACCACATTGTGTTCTTAAGTTATTTAATTTTGGAGTCTATCATAAACACCATTCAAGTTTCATCAGTGCCTTTGTTGAGTAACAACAACCCTTAAAATGAACGATTAACTAAAATTGTGTTAGACATCTTCACTTTTATAGGGTACCCGAACAAGTTTAGGTGAGGGCCTTGGTTTAGGGTGGAGAGTAAATTTATCCAAGGCCACAAGACAAACGTAGGATTCTAAGCTAGGGAGAGCCTAAATCCAACCAGGATATAGTATAGTCGGGATCCTCCTCTAACACAGGAGATAAACACGAGGTCGTGTAAAGGAGAGTCTAGGAGAGACCCTTCCAGTACTTAATTGAGTGTAGAGGAAAGATCATATATTGGGGATTTTGTTAGTACCTATACCTCCGTGAGAGGCGGTGCTCTCGAGGATTCATGCTTAGATACCCTACCCATATGTTCGATCCCGACTATCGACTATACCCCCCAGATGTTGACTGTGAGTTGGTAACATTAGTGTCCATTCCTAGGGATCTCAGAAGGTGACTACGGGGGTTTTCCATGGTACTTGGGTCTGATTTCACATCACACTTTTCAGTACTGTTGGAGGGTGCCCTGTGAAGCATGGGTACTTGCACTAGATAAGACTAGTTAGTGGAAGTCTGTATAGTCGCTTCTCATTCCTTCGTTCATCAGTCTGTGGGACTTAATAAATGCATGCCTTCATATAAAATACCCTTTAGCCTACCTTGTAATTATTGCGGTCTCAGGACTTAATCCACCCGAGTCAGAGCATTAACGAGGCTTTTTTGTGTCTATTGTTTCCATATAGGAATTTTTATAGTAGCGTGCTCAACAATCATAGACTTTCTTAGGTTGGCGTGTATCATGGTCCCATGAAGAGTTGACACCTCAAAGTGGTTGAACAACCTCCCTATAGATCGAGGAGAATTCAAGGCCTTCCCTGTTGGCCCTTGACCAAGTTTTGAGGAACATTTGGTCATATTTGATCATTTTTGGGACTTTGACAGCCTGTCGAAGATGGAGCGCTAGACAAAGCAGAGATCATGGGCTCTCGACCCACTTTCGAGCCCCTTTTTGGGTTTTGGGACAATGTAATGGGAAAGTGATATCGGCCTGTGGGTTTACCCACGCTTAGGCCCACTTTTATATGTATAAATAGATGTCTAGGCGAAGTAAGTGTAGGACAGTAGCCTATCTATGTGATGAGAGTTAAGTGCTAGTAGTTCTTTGTGCATGATTGTAGAAGGGTTACAGAGCTAAGTGCAAGTTATTATAGAGATTATAGAAGGCTTTGTGCTACAACACAAGGAAGAAGGATCTAGCGAGCTGCATAGATCTTCTGTCCTGTGCGCAGAAGGGTTTTTGGTGACTGTGTGTTGTAACCAATTGAAGACATTAATAAAGAAGAAGAGTTGGTGGATGTATCCTCAGGGTGGGGGTGAACCATGTACATTTTGTGTTGCTCTTCTTTGTGCGATGTATCGATGTGTTTCTATGTGATGAATGTTAGATAAATCTGATGTTGCTTTGTGCCTAATCATGTGAATGAATGCTAGATATGACCTATGTGGATGTGCTTAGTGCTTGAATCTGCTAGATCTAATTGGTTCCTTTTATGTTAAGTTTTATTAGATGATGGATCTAGTTTCATACTACGATACTCTGTAATTAGGGTACGTCTGTGCTGTTACTAAGAACTGAATATTGATGAAGATTAACTGCTAAGTGATCTGTTAAGTATTAGAATCACAGATCTGTGTCCTAGCTAAGGTTGCAGACATCTGATTCCTGCAACCACCCCTACCTCTACCTCAGGTGAGACTTCATCTTCTTTGCAGGTGTTTCCAAAAGGGTTGGTGGTTAGGGTTTTGTTGGTGCATTGTTGTAGCATTGAACCCTGGTTCTGCCCTTATGCCAACAAATGGTTCTGTTGTCGGGACCTGAAACTGTGATTGCTGGGAATTGAGAAAGAAGAAGCTTTGTGCAAATATTCATCCCAAAACTTTGGAAGCTCTGTGCGTGGACCTATGCCCTAGTGCACAGTAATCCACTTGATTTGAAAAGCTCTGTGCGAAAGAAGGAAGGACAGATATGAAGAAAAGAAGTCAGATCTGAACGCTTTGTGCTCTAAGAAAGGTTAAAGTGGAAGTTTCTGAAGAAAAGAGGTCAAATCTACAAAAAGAGGTAAGATCTGTAAGCTTTGTGCTCTTATAGAGGTAAGAACAACTAAAAGTTTTTAGATCTGGAAGCTTTATGCTCTGTAAAAGTAAGATAAGTGAAAATTTTTGTTTCTAAAATATGGATCTAGGTATGCTTGATAGAGTTTGTCCTAGCTTGAAAACTAGGGCATTGTTAGATGAAAGAAGGTTTGATATGAATAGATCTGGTAAGAATAATGATAAATATGTTATACCTATGCATAGAAAGAATGTTTGGACTAACCAATGGATGTAGGATCCTAGAAAGAATTTTTTGTAGGATAGCTACCATGATCCTAGTGCATAGTACAAAAGAGACTGGGGATCATTTACAAGAAAGAGAGGATTAAACCTATGTTATAGTTCTAGAAAACCAGGCCATCTAGCTAAGGAATGCCCTGGTGGAAGACTTATTTGCCTATGTTGTAAATATTTGGACCATGAAGTGTTGGATTTCCCTAGAATGATTGCTAAGCTTGAAAGAATGAATCTGAATGAAGAAAACTCTTAGACATCTCTAGAAATAGTTGAATCTCAGAAAGAATCCGAGAAAGTATTACTACATATGAAAGAGACCCTAAATGACCACCAACATTTTAGGTTATTAGATATCTTTAAAGAAAAAGAATGCATCGAAGTAAGAATAGGAGATTTCGACATTGACTATGTTCTTGATGAAGAAACACCAGTGAACATCATGCTAGAGAGAACTTGGGAAGCTATAGGAAGACCTGCTATGATCCCTTCACTAAGAGGAATATGACTCTTTAGAGGAAAGTTGGTGACCCTATGTGGAAAGCTCACTCAAATATCTATGAATGCTAATGGAACTTCGACAGAAGAAGATTTTGAGATTATCAAGTTTATTGAGGACAACGCCCCGTTTACTATGTTACTTGGAAAACCTTGGATTAAGAGAGATCAAGATAGAAAGAAAGAAGAAGAAAAAGTTTTAGAACAACAGAGACAAGAGTTAACAGATTTCATGACCAGAAGGATTGCTCAATTGATTGAAGAAAAAGAGAAAATATCAAAGCTACTTATCGTTAGAGGCCTAGATGTTGTAGTTGAAAGAATGTCAGAAGGCTCACAGAAGACCGAAGAACATGTCCCAGAAAAATAAGAATTATTACCCCTGGGTCTTAGGAGAGAATCTCAGCAGTGCGAAGTACCTATGTTCAAGGAAAATAAGAATCAAAATGGGAAGAGAATCCCTGAGACGAAGCTCACTAGAAAAAAGTCTAGGAAACTAAGTAAAAGGAGAGATAAAATTGACATACGACAAAATATTTTAGAGGGAACCTCGCAGAATGGGAAACTTGTAGAAATTGAAATTCACCGAGATATCAGACCAGCGACATAGGCCACTTCGTCGAGGGAAAGTAATATAGCCGTTGGAAGTTGATATAATTGTTCGACTGCCACTCCGAACGGGTCGAAAATCATTGAGGATTCACCATTAAACCATCAGACCACACTATAACAGACAAAACATGAGTTAATGGCACCTCATACCCGTTGCAAGCAGACCATTGCTAACTTTCTTACTTAGTACTCTGTGACACGCACCAAGAATACCTTTTTCTAACTAAGAACTTGAGCCCACAACCTAAGATTATTTTGCATTGTGATCATCGCCTTGTTCTCGTACCCTCCATTGCAGTTTCTGAATCCAGTTCACACCCGATCTAATCAACCCTGATCTTGTATGTCGGATGAGCTCAGCATAGTAGACAAAGCAGTTGAAGAAGTTCTATTTGACTTAATGATTAAGAAAGTCATGTCATAAAGAAGGATGTATGCAGGTGTGCAAGCGTCATCAATAGGAGGAGCCGAAGCTTCTCCCTCAACTGCTAGCAGAGCAGGACCTTCCAGAACCACGAAAGAGACAAGAACAAAGCACATAGACGACATTGCAAATGCCAAGCTTAGTCCACGCATCCTGCCGACTTACATACCACCTCTGAGTGGTGAGCTTAAACATGACAGTGTACCCAGAGACTTCGATTATACTTTGATCACCATGTACCTTCTGAAAGGGGTGCACGCAGTTCGAGCCGATCAAGACAAGCTCGCAGCATTGAAGTTTAATGACTTCAACCTCGGTGATACGAAAGTCTACAGTATGATTGCCCCGCACAAGTATCTAACGAAGACGAAGGGAAAGAACTCGAATATCATCCGACAGTCTTGGACCCAGAACCTCGCGCAGTCTACATTGTTGAATGTTATGAAGATCCCGCACTTTGGAAGACACCAGGAGGTGAATGCATGCGTAAAGTTGCTTCTATATTGCTATCACGGAGGATACCTATGGGTAAACCGATGTATCACTGTATATCCAACCTTTATCAATCGGATCATAGGGCTTAGCATGCAAGGCCCTGACCCACAGAAGTTCTACCCTGGAAAGACCTTCGACCAAGCATTAGTGCAGAGAATTAAGGAAACCTATGGTGATGTCAAGAAGGGCACGCGAGGCTACAAGGTAGCCTATATCCATAGTGGTGCAATGCGCCTTGCCTATCAGTTGATCGTGAGAAAGTTAGTTGGTAATAATAGACCAACTCAAGTGATCGGATTCGTGGTTGACCTCGCAGGGAAGTGCGTAGAGGGATTACAAATGAACTGGGTGCAATACCTTGTCAATCAACTAGAGATTTATTGCAGAGAAGCGCAAGACCAAGGGTATGACTTCCTCTTTAGTTAGCTTCTCATACTGATCACTTTCATTTCTTGTGAGCTACCAGAAGGCACCATTTTCCCGGATATAGAACCCTTTGAACCACTGGCCACGAAGTTCTATACGCTGTGGTATTCCAACGACATGAGAAAATAGTGGCAATGCAATGTCGTCTTCCACGCCTACTACAACCAGTTGAAGATATGCTAGAACATTGCAAGGTACCCAAGATTTGGTGCAAGCACAGAAAGATATGCTAGAACAATGCAGTAATGAAGAACAAGAAAAACTAGCTCTTCAAGAAAAGTGGGTGGAAGAGAAAGCAGCGCTACGGCATGACAGGGAACAGTTGCTCGTAGAGCAACTCTAAGTATAGGAATGGGTTCACAGAGCACTTTGCTCTGTGACAATCATCGAAGTCCAAATAGAAGAACGAGTTCCACAGCATGTGGCACAACTGGAAGGAATGATCCAGCAACTTTAGCAGTGCATCGCAGACCTAGAACTTTTCACTATGCCTGAAAAACCTCAAGAAATAAGAGATCTAAGAGAGGCCACTGCCCGAAGCGCAGTTGAACGACTAAAATCCTTTGCCTTGGAATACAAGAAGTTGAGCTCTAGAAGCGCCCAGACGTATGAAAACCTCACGAAAAATACAGAATTACAGACATTAGAGTTGCATCTCGAACACGCACAACAAAAGGCAGACACGTTACAAGCACAGCTAAAGGCCTTGTCACCAGTTGAGAGAATGAAGAGGTTTCTAGAGAAACGCACAACCCAATAGCAAGTACGCACACTCCAGAGTAAAGTAATGGAAGTCTCTCAATGACTTCAACCAGTGCAAGAAAAGGCATGCCAATTATTCACTGAACTTGAAAGCCAAGGAGTATAACTTGAAAAGGTTGTGAGTACAACAGAACAACGCCTTGAAGGACCAGTCAATGATGCACTTATTCAGGAGTTCACTGAGAAAGAAGCAGTAGCACTGCAACAGATTGAAGCAGCTCGAGCCAAGATCGAGGCATTCGAAGAAGAATTGCTCAAACCAGAGTGACTCGGGACGAGTCACAGGTGAGTGTTGGGGGCCTGTTGGCCCTTGACCAAGTTTTGAGGAACACTTGGTCATATTTGACCATTTTTGGGACTTCGACAGCCTGTCGAAGATGGAGTGTCAGACGAAGCAGATACCGTGGGATTGCGACCCACTTTCGGGCCCCTTTTTGGGTTTTGGGACAATGTAATGGGAAAGGGATGTCGGCCCGTGGGTTTACCCATGCTTAGGCCCACTTTTGTATGAATATATAGATGTGTAGGCGAAGTAAGTGTAGGACGGTAGCCTATCTATGTGATGAGAGATAAGTGCTAGTATTTCTCTGTGCATGACTGTAGAAGGGTTACAGAGATAAGTGCAAGTTATTATAGAGATTATAGAAGGCTTTGTGCTACAACGCAAGGAAGAAGTATCTAGCGAGCTATGCAGATCTTCTGTGCTATGCGCAGAAGGGTTTTTGGTGGCTATGTGTTGTAACTGATTGAAGACATTAATAAAGAAGAAGAGTTGGTGGACATAGCCCCAGGGTGGGGGTGAAGCACATACATGCTGTGTTATTCTTCTTTGTGCGATGTATCGATGTGTTTCTATGTGATGAATGTTAGATAGATATGATGTTGCTTTGTGCTTAATCATGTTAATGAATGCTAGATTTGATCTATGTGGATGTTCTTAGTGCTTGAATCTGCTGGATCTAATGTGTTCCTTTTATGTTAAGTGTTATTAGATGATGGATCTGGTTGCATACTGCGATACTCTATAATTAGGGTACGTCTGCGCTGTTACTAAGAACTGAATATTGATGAAGATTAATTGCTAAGTGCTCTGTTAAGTGTTAGAATGACATATCTGTGTCCCAGCTAAGGTTGCAGACATCTGAGTCCTGCAACCACCCCTGCCTCTACCTTGGGTGAGATTTCATCTTCTTCGCAGGTGTTTCCGAAAGGGTCGGTAGTTAGGGTTTTGTTGGTGCGTTGTTGTAGCGTTGAACCCTGGGTCTGCCCTT
Source organism: Picea glauca (assembly GCA_000966675.3). Classification (NCBI taxonomy): domain Eukaryota; kingdom Viridiplantae; phylum Streptophyta; class Pinopsida; order Pinales; family Pinaceae; genus Picea; species Picea glauca. The sequence continues at coordinate 2,977 of JZKD02S0255054.1, read as the reverse complement.
GTGCCAACATTCCCCCAAAGAAGAAGTTAGAAATAATTCTCCTCCTCCTCCTTTAAGGCATCGACTTGATTCATCTGACACTTTTGTGCCGAATTGTTAGGCCAAGATCATAGACTCAGAACATACATAAGTTCATGCTTCATAACTAGAGGAAGTGGTAGTTGAAGATCTCAAAGCCGAATAATTCACTCCAAATATCAATCTTTTGTTACCTAGGTCTTATATTTTTCTTGTGGTACAAATCCCACCTTCTAGATCATATCTTTTAGATAGTAAACCTCTTCACTAGGCCGCTATGGATGGCACTATGCTAGTGTCTGTGTTGGGAGTCCCTATAACTCCCACCACAATGATCGTCGCCAGATGGATCCTTCCTCCCGGTGTGCCTAGTCAAATGACTCTTGTCAATTAGTCAATTGTTGTCATTCCAACCAACAACATTCCTTTGTTGGTCGTTGGTCCCACTCAATCTATGAGTGCAACTGCATCTCTATCGTCAACAACAAATTATTTTTCATACTATATCTCATTGATGGACGTGGTAAATGTGTTGGATGCTTTCCATTTGATGTCCCATGCATTGAGTGCTAGTTCAAGGAGAACTTTGACTCCTTACTAAGCATTTCCTTGGGGTAGAGTTCATATTCATTTATCATCCCCATTCATCAAGAGTGAATATTTCCCGTCTTACAGCCCTAACCCCACCTGGGGATGGAGTGCTTCTATGGGTAGTGGATCTTAGTTTGCTAGTATTCCATCAACTTCGAATTTGTTCACATTGTATGGTGGGTTTGGTAGTAACCTTTTCCCTTCGTTTGTAGTTTTGGCAGGGGGCAACCCTTTCCTAGGTCAATTTGTTCCCATGCAAGGAAATTTATCCTTGCAAGGGACACCGTTGGGGGGTACCCCTCTCCAAGGCTAGTGGAATCCCATGAAAGGGATGTCATAAGGGGGAAACCCCTTTCCTTGTCAATTTAACCCCATGCTTGGAGTTTTTCCTATGCAAGAGGGGTTTGCTCGGGGCAACCCTAGTTTTCCTTTCAGGAACCAGATGGGTGGAGGTTTTTTTCCATTCAACCAGGGTCAAAAAGGTTTTATCCCAAGCCTTGGTCCTTTTGTGAACTCTTTCGGGCAAACTGGTGCTAATTTCAATCTAGGGTCCTCTTTTCAGGATACCAATCAATCGATTTCGCAACCTAGGCTACCATTTCTGGCAATGTTGCATTTTTCAAACCTATCCAAGTTGATGAATGACCCTATTTGACATCATCTCGGCTGACCTATGGTCCCAACCAAGTTACCTTCATACATACCCAAATTCGAAGGGAAAAGTGGTGAAGATCCACAAGACCACATGATGATATTCCTTTTTTGGTGTTCATCTAATTTGGTGAATGACGACTCGATTCATTTGTGTCTTTTCTAGCTCATTCTCACTGGAGGTGTTGCCAAGTGGTACATAGAACTAAAAAGGGAGAAATACACGATGTTTGGTGACTTATTCATGTTGTTCCTTAACCACTTCCTGTTGGGTATGTTTTATATTCTTTTCATGTGTGTGTGGGAGTGTCAAATTCGACAATTGCATGCATGGGATTTTTCTATTTTAGCGGATTTTGTTGTTTTTAGCAGTTTTCTAAATTAATCTTGGATTAAGGGATTAGGGTTTTGGTAGCTACAGAATACCCTAAATATTGTATATATTGTATTGTGAATGGTGAAATTAATACAATGAAGAGTTGAAAGGTGCAACATCAAGGAAGGTTGGTTTTCTCCAGGTTAAGGGTTTCCAACATAAATCTTTGTGTATTGTGTGTATGAGCCTTTGATTAATTTATGTTTTGCTTAAGAATATGTATGCATTGCTTTACTTCATAGGTTTAAAACTTAAACTTCCAATTCCCTATTCGGTATGATGCCAGTACAAAACTCCTAGCCAACTTTGAACAATATAAGGCTACGCACATTACTGATCACATTCGGGAATGGAGGAGGTGGAAGAGCTTGATAAAAGAAACAATTCCACTAGAGTTTCTCCTTGAGTGGTTCTTTAAATCCTTACTCGCATACATTTCAAAGGACGTTGCAACTTCAGGAGTATTTTCAGAAGAGCAAGTGATTTTTAGGGCACAATAGTTAAAGCTTATTTACTCTCAATTTGTCATGCTCTATGAGATTATGTCAGACATGTCGAGGTTTACTCTCGACTTGGAAAATCTAAATTCAACTCCACATGTCAACGACATTGTGGGTTCCGCACAAAGAAAAGTTGTAGATCTGGTTACAAACTAGATGCTGAACTTGGCTATCCAACAACGTACAGCTACTTTGGCCCCTGGCTCGACCACCCCCTCCACCCAATCTTTGTATGTACATTATGTGCAAATGAAGAGTAAAAAGGGTCCTTTGCAGACTAGAGACAACAAAGGAAAGAGTAATAAAGGTGGTGAGGGATATAATAAAAAATATAAAGTTCCCTTGTAAACTTTGTGGGGATGATCGTCTTATACATCAATGCCCACAAATGGAAGAAGCCCGACGCCTTATGAAGTTGAAACAACAACAAAAGCATCCCATTGTTTTGAACAACCCTTTCCCACAGGGGAAAACCTTGCAAGGTGGTTCTTCCAACTCTAACCAACAAGGGGGCATGTCAAATGCAGCCTAGATGGACGGATACGATGGATTCATGAGAATGCTTAGTCATACAAAGCTATTGAACATCAACTTGTAGAATAGGAATCGTGATTATAGTAACCCAGAGTCAACAGACAAAGGGAAAAAGGATTTAGAGGATCATGCGCCTCTACACATAGAGAAACTTGAGAAAGAGACAATGTCGCACATACTTAAGGGTGTATACAAATGGAAAACACACAATCCTAATGCAAGAGCCACCCCCAACTATTTTATCATCAAGGACTTGGCTCAGACCCCATGTGCAATGTCTCCTTTGGAAGTACTCCAAATTTCCCCT
>JZKD02S0255053.1:306989-318504 GCA_000966675.3 Picea glauca | reverse complement strand
CTTGTGACACTTTTTAGGTGGAACAATAGTTGGAACTACCTCTGGTATTCTGTAGAGATGACCCCCCAAAGTAACAATGACACTACGGGGTCAAGACTCATAAACAACATGGCGTCCCCACATATATGGTTGGCCCAAGAGCACATCACAATCATCCAGTGGGGAAACATCACATAATACCTCATCCTTGAAGGGTTGGATGCCATATGATAATCGACACTATTGGCTGACATGGAGATATCATCCTTGGCAAAGCCACCCAATGTTGTATTGTTGCGGGTGTGGTGTTGTCGACAATCCCAACTATTTCACAACCTCTGCTGAGATGAGGTTCTTCTGGCTTCCGCTATCAACAATAAAATGCAGCGGGGTCCCCTTCACCCACATCTGTGAATGAAAAAGGTGCTCCCCCTCTTTAGGATCTGTTGATTCTTCTAGTTGAATTGTTGCGGTCATGACAATAGTAGTGGGGTCTGTGTCAATGATCTGTCCTTTACCAGTATTTTCAGAATCAGAGTCTGAATTAGGGTTCGGCTCCTTGTCTTTGATCTCAACCACCAATGACTATTTTGAGTGACATTCATCGGTGTTGTACCAAGGACTTTTGTGGAAATCACACCATTTTTCGGTGTCCTTCTTTGTCTTCCTGTGACCCTTCTTTTCCTGTGTCTTGGACCGGTTTTCAGGAGACTATTTTTTAGGGCCGTCTTTCTCATACTTTGGTTGTTGCGGATTTGCAAACCCAAACTCCTGTTTTTTCTGGTCCTTAAATTTCTGCTCAATTTTAACAGCATATCGATAAGTAGCACCGAGTGATGAGATGTCCAGAAAATCCATTTCAGTCTGGATGTATCTATGTAGATCCCCACAGTATTTCAGAACCAAATGTTGCTCAGAGTCTTTGATACCCAGGTTGGTGCGCAAGGTATGGAAGGTATTGGTGAACTCTGGAACTTCTTGGCCCCTCTCTTGCCGTAGTGTGGTCCATCTCATGTACTGGTCCTCATAGTTTCCAACAAGGTAATACTGTTCTTTTACCGCATCCACAAAAAAATCCCAAGTGGGATCGACCCCATATATTCCAGACTCCTCCATGGAACTTTGATCCCAGTAATTTTCCCACCAATTTTTGACATGAGGGAGAGCTTTAAGGAGTGCGAAGGTGATCTTTTCTTTGTCAGAAAAATTGTGAACAGAGAAATAACCTTCTAGCAGAGTTAACCATTTTTCTGGGGCTTCTGCATCTATCTGTCATTCAAATATAGGAATATCAAAATTAACTTGTACCTTGAAAGGTGAGGTGCCTCCAAAGTGGCCGCTTGATGAAGATGTGCCTGATGCTATCGGCAGGCATTTAAGGATGTGGGAAAAATTTTCCATCATTTCGTCCCTTTATCGTGTGAGAGCTTGCTCAAGCAACATATTGATAGGATCGTCTGCTCCGTCGTTTTTCTTTTCTTCCTCCATTGAGGGTTTGTTAGGTGTGTGAGATCGATTGTCTTCAAGAGAGACAAGCTCAATACCCAACTTGCAATACTTGGACCTCATAAGGGACATGGAATTTCTATCAGGTCCCATGTAGAATTCCTCTCTAAAGCATTAATTTCATCCTTCATTACTTCTTTTCATTTTTCACTGTTAGAACCCTCCATATATTTATGATAGCACGAAGGTTCATCATCATTAGTACTTAAAGAAACTGATGAAACACAATCATCATACCTTCTTGGAGGATTTTTGACCCGTGTAGACCTCCTTAGGGAAGTTTGTGGCTCATCCACAATCTGTTGATTGTCATCAACATCCATGTTTTCCTCTGCAGGAACATCTTCGTGAACATATTCATAAACTTGTTCATGTTCACTTCCATTTGTAATTGAACAGGTTTCAAACTAAATATGTTGATATTTCAGTACTTCTACATGTTTCATTTGAACATCTACATCTGGTTTGATGATGTATGATTTATAAAATATTACATCTATGTTAATAGTGATCTTGTGGGCAGTAGGATCCCACAACCATCACCATATCCAACAAAGATAATCCTTTTTTTATTTTGGATCTAATTTAGAACGTTGATGTTTCGGAATTAGAGCATAGGCTTCACAACCAAAAAATTTAAGATTAGAATAATTACAAGGGTGAGATGTCCATACCTCTTCTAGAATCTTGCAATCTATTTCTATTGATGGTGATCGATTCACCAGATAACAAGATGTAGATACTTCTTATGCCTGCAGTTATTGCTGCAAGTTGGAATTACTAAGCATACTCCTTGCTCTCTCTAGTAGAGTCTTGTTCATGCATTCAAAAACTCTGTTTTGCTGAGGAGTATAGGCAGTGGTTTTATGCCTATCAATCCCAAACTCCTTGAAATAGTTCTCAAATTCCATTGACGTAAATTCACCACCATTATAAGTTCTTAAACATTTAATAGACCTACCAGTGCTCGTTTCCACTAAAGCTCTAAACTGCTTGGAAACAATAAATACATCAACCTTTATTTTCAACATATAGATCCAAACCTTTCTAGAGAAATCATCTATAAAAGTTACAAAATATGATGATCCTCCATACAAAATAGTAGGGGATGGCCCCTAAACATCAGAATGGATATAGTCAAGGATTCCTTCACTGATGTGTCTTCCTATTTTAAATTTCTGCCTTTTTTGTTTTGCATAAATACATTGTTTGTAGAAATCTAACTTTAAAGACTTTAGACTAGGTAGTAACTTGCGATTAGATAATACCTTCAATCGTTTTTCACTCATATGGCCCAACCGTTGATGCCACGGTTGAACATAATCATTTTCATTCTCAGACATAATTGTCGTATGATCTGACTCAGTTCTTCCTTCTAACAGAAACATGTTTCCAACCTTCTTCACTTTCATAACCAGTAGGATTCCTTTTTAGACCTTCATAACTCCACCTTGAACAGTACTCTTATATCCTCCAATATCTAAGACTCCCAAAGAAATTAGGTTCTTCCTAAGCTCAGGTACATGTCTCACATCAGTTAGTATCTTAACAGATCCATCAAACATCTTAATTTGAATGCTACCGATTCCTACTACTTTACATGAGATATCATTTCCCATGTAAACAATTCCACCATCTATAGAATGGTAAGTAATAAACTAGTGTCTATGAATACATGTGATTTGAAGCACAAAAATATAATAACCATTGTTGATCATGACATGAAACAATACTAATTGTTAAAACTTCATCAGTCATACCTGAACCTGTTGCTGAACTTGTTTCAGTTGTGTTTGCTTCCTTCATCTCTTTTGGAGGGTCTTCTTTGGAGGCTTGTTGTCGCTTCCAACCCTTCTTTAGGTGTCCATATTTTCCACAAAACCAACACTTAAGATTGCTCTTATTTCCCTTTGAATTTGAATGAGATAAATCCCTCTAAACCTGTCCTCTTTCTTTAGGTCTTCCTCTAACCACCATCGCCTCAAATGTAGAGGTTTCTAGATTTTATTTCTTCCTTATTTCCTCATACAGTAATGCTCCAAAAATAACATCAAACTCAATACTTTCTGTTGAACTGACACTAATAGAGGTAACAAAGTGATCCCATGACTCGGGAAAAGAATACAATAGTGTAATTTCCTTGTCTTCAGATTTGAATTTCACTCCCATGCTAGTCAACTGAACTAAAAGAGTATTAAAAGTATTTGAATGATCAACTATTTTTGTACCTTCTTTCATGCGCAAACTATACAATTGTCTTTTCAAGAAGATCTTGTTCGTCAAGGATTTTGTCATATAGAAGCTTTACAACTTCGTCCACAAACCGGTTCTTGTCTTCTCCGTAACCATGTTGAACATAACATCATCGGCCAAAAACAGGCATATGGCACTCAGTGCTCTTGCATTGATTTCTTCCCACTCTTCATATAAAGTGGTCATGGGTTTCTTTCATTTTCCCAAAAGTGTCTTCACCACACCTTATTGCATGAGAAGATCGTGCATCTTGACCTTCCAGATCTCAAAATCGTCCTTTCCATTGAACTTCTCAATTTAAAACTTGGCACTTTGAGTCTTTTCCATCTCAGAGGGTCGTCGCACCTCCCAAGATGAACACAATGAATCGATTTGATGGTCGTCGAACCTTTCAATACAACAGGGTGCGACAATTTTCGATGGTTCGTTGCACTGTACACACGGCCAGGCTGCGATGATGTCAGGTGGTCGTCACACTTGTCAAAGGAGGTGAACTGCGATGATTTTCAGAAATTTCAAATTTCGAATGTGTTAACACATAATATTGTTTTATAATTTGAGATAATTTCCAAAAATACAATTTCTATAGGAGGGTTCCTGTACTTTTGGACAAGTTGACTTCAAGTCAATTTTTCAGGGGTTTTGAGAAGGTGTTTGCAGTACTTGATGATTCCATTGTGTATAAAACATCATAATATTTCCAACCATATCTCTTTCAGCCCAAAAATCATTTAGGAAGGCATACAAACACCCTATCATAGACCACGTTGTGTTTATGTTGAGAGCACACTGCGCTTCTTCAATTTTTGAGTGACTAACTTAAAACTTGGATTATGAACAAATGAGAAGGTATTTTTTAAAACTGGAGGAGGTTTTTGTTCATCACATACCAAATAACAAAAGAATCTCTCAGTTTTGAAAAATTTGTTATGTTTAGAGAGATATTAGACACAGAAAAAGGTGCTACAGAATCACCTAGCCAGACACGCAAAGGGTGCTACAGAATTTGCAGAAATGTTTTACAGTGGCGCCATGGAATTTCCTGTAGCGGTTACTATTACAAATTTGATCATAAAACCAAAAATATAAATTGGGTTTCTCTATAATTATTTGTGGAGGAAGATGATATCCATGTTGACTTTCTGACCAAATTTTATCCTGACCCAGTTTGTAAATTGAGAGAAACAATTAAAACACCAGTGTGCTACAGAATGTGTTGTCAATTCTTTGTTTTGCATAGTTGATTGGATATTTTCTTTGTTGGGAGGTTGTAAGTTGTCAAGGAGGGTTTGAATGACTTCTCATGGATCAGTTATATGTCAAGGGAAACTTGCACCTAATTATTAGCTCCATTAAGACCTCATGCAGTGAATTGGAAACAATTCATTAAAGACTTCCAACAATTTCCTGAAAATTAGCAGTTTGTTGGATTTTTGTCTCTTTGATTGTTGCCACCTATCTCCAAGGCTTAGAATCCAATGAAAGAAATGGGATTAGACCTCCTAAGGATATTTGGATGTTTTTTTATATTTAATGAAGGAGATAGCTCTTGGAGAAAGGGTATTCATGGTCCAAGAGAGGCTAGAGAGAGTAGGAGCAGGCAATTTCCCTGTGTGTGTTCATTTATAAGCCCGAGGGCATTTTTATTATGTAAATATTCTTGACATTGAAGATTCATGAGATTTGTTATATCAGATTGTGTTCTCTTATTTATTCATCTTCATTTCTATATTTCTTGAATGAATTGTAGCTTTTGAGGATCAATGGTTGTATTTGATTTATATATTCTTGAGCAACAAAAGGTTTGTTGTAATTTCCTATAACTCATTGTGTTTATTCAAGTAGATTTCTAATTCGTTTTGCAGAAAGTATATTTGTTTAATGGATGATATACTTTATGTTAACTTATCCTTTCTTCCATATGCCATCTTATAATCCATTTTTTTGATATACTTTTCAATTTCCCTCTAACTTCAGGGTTTTTTTGTGACTCAATTGCCCAATGGTGTAGCCTATTGATCTGTAGTTTTATTCCCTCTCCCTTTCTTTATCATATTGTTGATCCACCTATTCAAACCCAAAAATTATCTTTTACATTATGATGGGTGTTGAGCTTACACTTTAGCAGTCAAAGTGTGAATTTCAGTGCTAACATTTTTGCCGCCGTTGTCGGGGACAGATTTGAGAAGATTGAAAAGCTCCCTAGGAAGAATGACATAGATCCAGCTCTTGATGGTAGACAATAGATGGACACAAAAAACCTGACTGTATTTTCTACCTAGTGACTCCACAATCAAAGAATCCATTGGGGAGGATCCCGTTGACAGAAAGATGAAGGGGTAGAAGTGTAAAACCAAATATCATTTCATTAGTTTTCTACATGAACTCTTGTTCTTATTTATCAACTCTTTCCTATATTTTCCTTTACATATAAAGAGAATCATCTTGTTCTTCGTTAATTCGTATGATCATCAACCTTCCTTTATATATCCATCCTTGGAAGAAGAATACTTGCCTTCTTCCTGTGTTGTAGATGTTGATCTTGTATCCTCAACTCAGCCTATTCATAAGGATGAGCTTTGTATTCAAATCCCTCCTGAATTTGATCACCCTTGTAACCTTGAGGAGGTTGAAACTGATTCAAAGCCTTATCAAATATCATCACCTTCTAATGTTATTGTTGAACCTTGCCATCGGCTTTTTAAACCTCATATCCAACCCACTAGTTTTCAAACTAAAATCAGAGACAAGATGTTTAAACCTTTAAGGCTGCCATATCACCTTCATCCTTATCCTCTTGATTTCCTTGAGTATCTTCCTCAGTTCTCTAGAGAATATCATGTTACAGCTAAGAGGCATTTGGATGCCTTTGAGAACTTTTTTGATCAGTTTGAGATAGTTCATGATGATGTTACCATGAGGTTGTTCTCCAAATCTTTGTTTGGAGATGTTGTTGTGTGTTTTAAAGGTTTGGGAGTCGATTCCATTGGTTCTTGGATCGAGCTATGCAATGCATTTTTAAAGTGTTGGGGTGAGAAAAATTCCCTTGATCAGTACTTGGCTGATTTTAATTCTTTGAGGAGAGGGGAAGAGGAAGCCTTGGTTGTCTTCAAAATGAGGTTTTATAGTGTTTATCATAGCATGCCAGTTGAAATCCGACCTTCCGAGATTGTTTCCATGGTGTACTATGAAATGTCTTAGCATTCAGATCTTGTCCTTCTCCTGAGAGAAAGAAAATCTTCATATTTAAGATGCTTATTTGAAGATGATGAAGAAGTTGAGGAGAACATCTGTTCTAGCAAGAGGATTCGTATGCAAGCATATTCTGAAAATTTGCATGTACATGAGCAGGAAGACAACAAGTATAAATCATATCTAAAACAACAACAAGGATGTAAGTATGATTCACATTTGGAATCGGATTCTTCAATATTTGCATATTTTTCTATGGACATGAATGTATATCAATATTATGATCAGTTTTCAGACCATTTTGAGCATATGGTAGTGGTTGGTTGAATAGATAACTATATGTTCTTGGCTTATCATAATTATGATTCTTTAAATCCTATTGTACAATTATCCTGTGATCATTCTTATGAAGAAGAGATTGCAATTGTTGATGTTCAAGAGTTGATTTCGAAAGAACAAGAAGGTCATTTATTTGCAAGCAGAAAGGCAATTACGAATGAGCAGTTATTTTCTGTGGATCAACATGCTTATGATCTTGGTTTTAAGGATCCATTTGAAGCCTTGTTAGAGTCTTATGTTTCAGATTTTATGAAAATTTCAAATTGCATTATTTCACCAATACTCATGGGTGATTATGGTTTTCTCAAGGATTTTTTATCACTGTTGTTACATTTCAGTTATTATCTATTGGTCAGTGGTAAAGACAAGATCATTTCAATCTTAAAATTACTTGAATGGTTGTTGTGGAAGTCTGCCTTTACCTGATCAAATTGGAGATCTGGTTAGAGGTAGGGTAGTGTAGGAAATAAGCTCACTTCCCAAGAATTTTCTTTCCTTTAGTTTGCAGTAGGTTTATTAGTCAATTTGCTTAAATAAATGGAATATTTTGGCAGTGTTTCAGAGGTTAGTTACACAGATGAATGCATAGTCCAATGGATAAAGCAACCGAAATTGCATGTTCTTTGTAGCTCACAGGGAGCATGCCATCCCCTGTGGAGCCAGATGTTAACACATAAGATTGTATTATAATTTGAGATAATTTCCCAAAATACAATTGTTATAGGAGGGTTCTTGTACTTTTGGACAATTTGACTTCAAGTCAGTTTTTCAAGGGTTTTGAGAAGGCGTTTGTAGTACTTGATGATTCCATTGTGTAGCAGGCATCATAAGATTTTCAACTGTATCAATTACAGCCCAAAAATCCTCTGGGAAGGCATCCAAACACCCTCTCAAAGACCACGTTGCGTTTTAGCTGAGAGAACACTGTGCTTCTGCAATTTTTGAGTGACTAACTTAAAACTTGGATTATGAGCAAATGAGAAGGTATTTTTGAAAATTGGAGGAGGTTTTTTATCATCACATACAAAATAACAAAAAAATCTCTCAGTTTTTCATAATGGGTTATGGTTAGAGAGATATTAGAAATAGAAAAGGCGCTACAGAATCACCTAGCCAGACACACAAAGGGCACTACAGAATGTGCATAATTGTTTTACAGTGGCGCTACGAAATTTCATGTAGCAGTCACTGTTACAAATTTGACCATAAAACCAAAATTACGAAGTGGGGTTCTCTAAAATTTTTTGTGGAGGAATATGATATCCTTGTTGACTTACTGACCAAATTTCAGCATGACCCAGATTGTAAATTGAGAGAAACAATTAAAACACTAGTGCACTACGGAATGTGCTGCCAAATCTCTTTTTTGCATCGCTGATTGGATATTCGCCTTGTTGGGAGGTTTCTAGCTGTCAAGGAGGGTTCGATGTCAAGGGAAACCTGCACCTAAGTCTTATCTCCATTAATACCTCATTTAGTGAGTTGGAAACAATTCATTAACTACTTTCAACGATTTCCTGAAAATTAGCAGTTTGTTGGATTTTTGTCTCTTTGATTGTTGCCACCTATCTCCAAGGCTTAGAATCCAATAAAATAGATGGGATTCAAACTCCTAAGGATATTTGGATGTTATTTTCTATTTAATGAAGGAGAGAGCTCTTTGAGAAAGGGTATTCATGAGCCAAGAGAGGCTAGAGAGAGTAGGAGCAGACAATTTCCCTGTGTGTTCATTTGTGAGCCTGAGGGCATTTTTATCATGTAAATATTCCTGACATTGAAGATTCATGATATTTTTTATTTCAGATTGTGTTCTCTTAGTTATCCATCTTCATTTCTATCTTTCTTGAATGAATTGTAGCTTTTGATGATCAATGGTTGTATTTGATTTATAGATTCTTGAGAAACAAATGCTTTGTTGTAATTGCCTATAACTCATTGTGTTTATTCAAGTAGCTTTCTAATTCGTTTTGCAGAGAGGATATTTGTTTAATGGATTATCTACTTTATGTTAACTTATCCTTTCTTCCATATGCCATATTATAATCCATTTTTATAATATGTTTTTCAATTTCCTTCTAACTTTAGGGTTTTTGTGTGACTCCATTGCCCAGTGGTGTAGCCTATTGATCTATAGATTGTTTCCCTCTCCCTTTCTTTCTCATCTTGTTGATCCACCTATTCAAACCCAAAAATTATCTTTTACATTCTGATGGGTGCCGAGATTACACTTTAGCAATCAAAGTGTGAGTTTCAGTGCTAACAGAATGGCAGCTTGTAAATCGATGCACCCTCTCAGAGGAGATACTTGCGACGATTTGAAATCGATGCACCTCGCACATATTTCACTCCTGCTTCTCCTCCAAGAATTTTATGCCTGCGACACCCTCTCCTCCAACTCGCTCTGATACCACTTGCTATAATTGTTAAATGCGGAATCAACAAATATTCAATTAAGTTGATGAGGAAGAATAAACAAGAACAATAGCATTCACATACACACAAATATGACACAGAGATTTACGTGGTAAAACCCCTCTTGTAAGGGAAACCTCCACGGGGCAATGCTAATTGGTCTTTGATTACTATTCAAGGGATATTAATACACCATCCATCAAGTTCAGGCTTCCAATGGTTCATACAACCGTTCAACCTCTCACTCAAATCCACTATTTCCTCTCTCTCTTATGCCTCTATGGGCTTACATCAATATAGAACAAACTTCATTTAGTTACAAAACTGTTTATCCAAATTAGTCCGTACATACCAAATTGGTAGATTTAGTTGAACAAACCACTACAAAATAGGATCCATGAAATTTTCCCATATCCACCAAATTCAGGAAATTAGCTGGCATATTCAACAAGATGGACATCCAGGCTATTTTTGAACTCCAGATGTAAAACTAAATTTGTAAGTTTTGAGTTTGTTAGCCATGTTTTTTTTCCTAAGCGGCTGCACTGGTCCTCAACGCAACAATTGTGTGATTATTTAAAGTCAGTTTTGTTGCTATCTAATGAAAAAGAGTGAGGCTCAAGTGTTTCTTTTAATCTACAACTTATTGTCTCTTTCAATGGGGTTTAAAGAATTGTGTTGTTATTAGTTTTTATGTAAACATAGCAGTGGTGTGTTTTCTTTATGCATAATCTACAATTATTTTATTTTTTTTGTTACACAATGTGCTAAGTGCTGCTGTTGTAATGTTTTCTATTATGCGACTGTAATTTCTTTTATAAAAAACAGTGTATAACAGGGCATTCATTAAATTCTTATTTTGTCAAAAATTTTATTCTTTTTAGTGTCCAAATCTGAGATTTCTGGATGTGATTCTTTAATCAATCATTTAAATCCTTTTGCTCAGATCTTTCATGGAGGTTTCTCAAGATTTGGTTTTTCTTTTTCCCATGCCTGGAAACAAACATTTTATTCTTCATATTTAATAATTATAAAGATGTAATGAATTTGAAATCTAGTTTTATATAAGACTCGGCAAGAGGAATGTTATTTTCAATGTCTATCCTATAGCAAAGAAAAATTAAGAAGGAAACGTGACTATATTAACAATTGTACAGAGAATTGTAAACTTTAGGAAACAATAGGGCATCATTTGTCATTTTATGTTGGCTGTAGATTTTATAAAAAATAAAAAAAAAAATACTTTATAAATTTAAAGATAAACATAAAATGAAAAACAATCAAAATATTTTAAATATAAACATAAAATAAAAACTAATCAAAATATTCAGTTGTCATCAAATGGTCCATCTGAGCTATCATGAAAGTTCTATTTTGTAATTTCGTGAAATATTGACCAACCTCCGCTATTCGAAATTTTGTAATTCCGTGAAATATGTTGGATTACTGAGAGGGGGGGTGAATCAGTAATAGCGTAATTATAATCCTTTTTCTTCAAATGTTATATCAATGTAGAATTATTATCCAATAATGAGCAGTAACAAATAACAATCACACACATACACAGTACATCAGTGTTTTATGTGGAAACCCAAATTGGGAGAAAACCACGGAATCCTTTTTCTTATATGTCTTGAAGAATTACATTCATTGGAAGCTTCAACTTCCTTTGTTTTCCAGCTGCAACTGGAAGGCGGCTCCAACCCCCTAGTTTCTCAGGCTACAACCTGAGGGAAGCTCCAACTCCCCAATTCTCTGGCTACAACCAAAAGGAGGCTACAACCCCCAATGTTCTTCGGCTACAACCGGAAGGTGGCTACAACCACCTGTCCTT
>JZKD02S0255053.1:288508-306111 GCA_000966675.3 Picea glauca | reverse complement strand
ATCTAATTACCCATTTATTATATCTAACTACCATAGTGGGACTTATTTAATAATATAGTGGACCTAGTCCACCTTACATTGAATGACCTCCACTATTATCGCTATGGGCCCTCTGCCCCCCCCCACTACCTCTCTAGCTACCTTACACTTCTATTGCACTCAGTACCACTGAACCATTGACCTCCAAACATCTTTTCTTAGTTCAGTCTTCAGATCCACAGTCTTATGGCGAGGCTGCTGGATGGATTCCTACCTGTTGTCACAGAACTTTGTACGTTGTAAATCAGCCCTGAATGTCTACATGCTCAGGATGATTGATTCACTTCTACTTTTAGTTCTGTACATTGCTGATTTGATGATCATCGGTTGCTCGACTTCAGCGATTGCTGCATTCAAGAGGATTCTACATGACATGTTTTTTATGACAGACATGGGTCCACTACACTTATTCCTTAGACTCGAGATCAGTCGAGATGCATCGGGAATCAAACTATCTTAGGTCAAGTATGTACGAGATCTCCTTGAGATATTTCACATGACAGACTGCAAGTCTACTACGACTCCTTTCCTATCAGGAGTCAAACTTGAGGATGGAAGGGAGACTCCACTGGTTTACAACATACTATATAGACAACTAGTGGGGATCTTGTTGTATCTCACACACTCCAGACCAGACCTCTCATATGCAGTTGGTGTAGGTTCTAGGTTCATGCAGACAAATCATTAGCTGCATTGGAAAGATGCAAAGTGTATCCTTCGATACGTACAGGGCACCATCACCTCTGGGATTCATTATGTAGGAGACTCTACATTAGATCTCATCAGGTTTACTGATTCCGACTGGGCTAGCAATAGCATTGATCGCAATTCCACATCTAGTTACTCACTCAGTCTTGGTTCTGGGCCTATCTGTTGGTCGAGCAAGAAGAAAGCTTCATTACTCTATCTTCTGTCGAGGCAGAGTATAGAGGGGTAGTTAACATAACCATTCAGGCTATGTAGCTACAAAATTTTCTCACTGAGTTGGGCATTCATTTTCATCGACCGATCATCATCTGGTGTGACAACCAGAACACTCTAAAGTTCTATAGAGATCCAGTTTAGAGGCAGCGAATGAATCACATCGATATCCACATGCACTACATCTGGGACTTATTACATGAGGGGATCATCGACTTACAATTATTTCCTTCAGCAGAACAAACGACAGGCATATTCACCAAGACCTTCACTGAGAAGAAGTTCCATTCTCTGTGAAGTCATCTTGGAGTGAAGGACACAATTGCCTAGCAACTATAGTTCTTCTTTTGACATACATTGTACCTTGAGGGGGGGGTTTTTCCATGAGGTTTTCCCTCTTTCCTCATTTTATTTTAGTGTATCTTGTGTATTTGGGTACCTAACATGGCCTCGATGTCAGGACCCATTCTTTATTTTCACCATAGTGATGTTGAGGGGGGGTAATGAAGTTACTTTACACACACCTAGGATTTCTTTTTCCTAAGTTGTTTCCTTGTTTATTATTCATAATTAGTCATTATCCAGTCTCCTATATTTTAGGGGAGAATATTCCACCTGGAGAATATTCTCTTTCAGTTGACACTCCAGTTTGACTAGTTGAGTTGAGTTTAGATGCTACATTGATTTTGTCACCATGCAACATTGGGATCATCACCATGCTAATTCGACCTTGCCTTGGTATCATCACCAGACTGGTGCATTACCCTTGATTCCCTGAGTTAACTCCTCACTGCTCTTTTTTCAATCAGTTAACTGAAGACTAGTTGACTAGTTAACTGAACTAGGTGGTAGTTCACTCCCATAACTTCCTGAGAGACTAGACTAGGCAGCAGTTCACTCCCGTAACTGTTGGTGTGTGTCCATATCACTTTATACCACCACTATGGTGCATTGGTTATCCTCTAGTGTGCACTCATTGAGTTATACAGAGTATATCATGTGTAAATTATTCATTATTCAAACGGTTAATGAGAATTCTTTCATTCTTTCTCTCCTTCTTCTTCTTTCTCCAATTGTCTCTGCAAATGTGTGTATTATTGTTTAGATAGATCTATTATGTGCAGGTTCAACACATTTACATGTAGTAGCTATGAAATTCCTCAAACTGGTGGAATGTTTGAAAAGGATAACCGTTTGTAACCCTTGTAAGCATAGTATGCAATCCTGGTGTAATAAAACCCGTGGATAAATAACATGCCTCCAAGTATGGAAAAAACAATTCATGCACCAATAGGGAAAAATTAAGTGAACAGACAAAAGAAATTAAAACAACACAAAACTAATTTAATTTTTTACTTCCAAACATGTAATACATCGCTAAAATTTTGTTTATTATATAAAATAAATGATCCCGCTAGATCTTACTTCTACTCTGGCCATAGGCTATACAATGGAAATAAATTGGATTACAAAAACATTATTAAGACAAAGCTATTTCTTACCCATATATAATTTTGATTGTCTTAATAAGAACTATAATCATCAAATGAAAAAAAATTGAACTAAATATCACCCATTTTCTATGTGTCACCCATAATCACACAATTGGACTTGAACAACTCGACGAGGGTGGGAGGAGTATGAGTCGACCTCAAGCTAAAACTAGGAAAAAGGAACATTAAATTTTAAAGAAAAATAATAGTTCTCAGACTACCAAATTTTTTCCATGTTTCAATTACTCAACAAGTACTCTTGAGTGTAAGAAATACTTGTCAAGTTGTTGTTAACTACTAATCAAACTTCCAAGTTGTTGCCAAGTTAAATCAACACAACCTATTGTTAAAAATACATGATCGCAGAGCAATAAAATAAAAACAAATGCAGAAATAAAACACAGAAGATGCACAATACAATAGAGACATTGATATACGTGGTTCACCCAGTGTGGGCTACGTCCACTAGAGAAATTTTCAAGTCCTTCCTTTTTATTATCCAACAAATGAAGGGATACAAACTACAACACACCCGCTATAATTTCCTCTTCTTTCTCTCACAGTCTCCTCTCCCAGAATATAATATTTGCCATGATGCATAACCGCAATACATTTCCCTCATAAAAGAGGGTTGCCTTCTATGGAAAAAAACCCTAACATAACTTCTACCATCTGATCTGTGACCTTATAATGAACAGTATATATTTACTATGAAATTACAATATACATTTACAAGTCAATTTTTCCTTCAGAGGCCCTCTTTCCCTTGGACCTCGCGAGGGGGAAGCCCCCCTGCAACCCCCCTGCATGGAGGGGTGTATAGTCTTCATGGGGTATAAACATAGCTCAAAACAAAGACCTATGAAACATGAAGCTAATCAAGCTCTACAACCAACAATCTCCCACTTGGAGACTGATCACAACAACTCCATTGTTGTTGTACCTGTTGGAATATACTCCACCTTGGACATGGAAATTTCTCATCTTCACTTTCATTCTTGAAGACCAACTAAGAAGGAACTCAGTTTATCCCTGGTTACTCCCTTTGTTAACATGTCTATAGGATTTTGGCTAATGTGTATCTTTTCCAACTTCAAATGTCCATATTCCAAGATGGATCGTATGAAATGGTACCTGAGATGTATATGCTTAGTTTTTGAATGGAAGGTTCATTTCTTTGCAAAATGAATGGCACTCTCGTTGTCACAATACAACCTGCTATTCTCTTGTTTCTTTCCAAATTCCTCCATAAACATATGTAACCAAATCATCTCTTTAATATCCTCTATAGCAGCAACATACTCTGCCTCTGTTGTTGAAAGTGCAACAACCTTTTTCAATTTCGAAATCCAACTTACTGATGTTCCACCTACAACAAAAACATACATTATGGTGCTCCTCCTGCTATCCTTATCGCCTTCCATATTTTAATCAACCTATCCTTGTAAAACAATGTCTAAACCTCCAAAACATAATGCACGAGTAGAAGTACCTTTCAAATAATTGAGAATCCACTTTATTTCCTCCCAATGTTCTTTACCTAGATTGTTCATATACCTACTCATAACTCCCATTGCATGTTCAATATCTGGTCTTGTGCAAACCATCTCATACATCAAGCTACCAACTGCTGATGAATAAGGGACCTTGGACATGTATTCTATCTCCTCCCATGTCTTTGGACACATTTCTTTGGTTAATTTTAAATGGCTATCCAAAGGTGTACTAACTGGTTTTGCATTCTACATTCTAAACCTCTCCAACACCTTCTACTATCGCAAGACTTAAAATAGTCCTAATTGGAGTCATTTTAACAACGGGAGAAAATATTTCAACAAAATCTATACCTTTCTTTTGTGCAAACACCTTTACAACAAGTCTAGCCTTGTACCTATTTTTTCCTCTATCCTTCAACTTGTAAACCCATTTATTATGCAATGCTCTTTTTCCTGTAGGAAACTGAACCAAATCCCAAGTATGGTTATTTACTAGGGAATCCATTTCCTCTTTCATGCATTGCTCCCACTTATTTTTAGTGTCTACCTGCATTGCCTCTTCATAACATTTTGGTTCACCAGAAATAGTCAACAATAAATAATACAATGAAGGAGAGTATCGTTCAGGGGGTCTAATTAACCTGGTAGATCTTCTAACAACACTTGCAGGAGTTTGAGGTACATGTTGCTCCTCTTGTTGTACATTTTGATTTTATGGTACCTTTGGAATTTCTTTTTCAGTGATCTCATCAAGCACTGTGTATTATAGTTTTTCTTTTTTCTATTTCTTTCCCTGCAACTGATCTTTGTACATGACCTTGTCATTGAATATGACATATCTACTTCTAATGATTTTGTGATTTTCATAATCCCATAAGTGATAAAAAAAAATCATTAACACTGTATCCAATAAAGGTACACTTCTTGGATTTTTCTTCAAGCTTTGTTCTATTTTCTTTATCAATATGGACAAATGCTTCACAACCGAAAGTCTTCAAAAAATAATAGTTTACCTTTTCACTTGTCCATGCCTCCTCTGGAATTCCACCATCCAAAGATCTTGAAGGTCCTCTTTTTATTAAGTAAACAACATTGTCTACAACATCTTCCCATAACTATAAGGGCAAACCATCATGCAATCTCATACTCCTTGCACACTCCATGATTGTCCTCTTCATTCTTTCTAACAGACCATTTTCTTGTGGTGTTCCTAGAACTGTCTTCTCTCTATGAATACCATGTTATGAACAGTAATAATCAAACTCCTTGCTACAATATTTTCATTGTCTGATATGAGACATTTCAACCTTTTTCCCGTCTCATTCTCAACTAAAGCTTTCCATTTCTTAGAAGTATCAGAAACATCATAATTTTGTTGAATGCAATAAACCCAAGTTTTTCTAGTTGCATCATCCATAAAATTAACATAATAGCTAGAGCCACCAAGAGATGATACTTGATATGGTCCCCATACATATGTATTCACAATCTCTAACCTTTCACTCTTTTTTTTTTTGACTCTGAGAAATATGACTCTCTTTTGTTTTCCATAAACACAATGCTCATAGAAATCCAAATCAATTTGTTTAAGATCTGGAAACAAATTTCTTTTGTGAAGTATCTGCATCCCCTTGTCACTCATGTTTACAAGCCTATGATGCCACAATGTTTTATCCACTCATGTAGAAGATAAATATATAGAAGAGTCAGTATTACCAGTACATAAATACAATGTACCTACCTTCTCTCCTTTTTCTATCACCAGTGATCCTTTGGTGACCTTCCACACCTTATCTATAAATATGGATATACAATCTTCACTTTCCAACTGCCCTATTGAAATTAGATTTTTCCTTAGATCTGGAACATGTCTTACCTCTTTCAAAAACCATTAGTTTCCATTCTTTTGCTTTATTTTTACCTTTCCCATTCCAACAATCTTGCATGGTGCATCATCACCCAAATGAAAATGTCCAAAATCACCTTGAACATAATATAGAAAATGTTTCCTATGGGGTGTGGCATGAAATGAAGCCCATGAATATACTACCCAAGACTCAAAAATATTATCTACAGAAAGAATCATAACATCTTGTAAAACATCACTCGTTATATTTGCTTCCTGATTTTTCTCTTGTTGTACATATCTTTGTTTCTTTGGATCTCTGCAGTCTTTCTTCATATGTCCTTTCTTCCCACAATTCCATCATTCTATCTTTCCCAATCTAGATTTTGATCTTCCCTTCCTATAATTCTCGTGGTTCCCTAAGCCCTTTCCTCTATCCTTTTGTCTTCCCCTGTTCTCCATGTTTAATGCATTACCTAATGTCTCAACTGTGCTTTTCCATTGCATTTCCTCGCTATGTCTAACACCAACAACATCATCAAATTTTAAAGTGTTTGAAACAGAGACAGGGTTACTTACATCCATGACCAATTTGTTCCAACTTTCTGGAAATGAGCACAAGATTAGAAGAGCCATGACCTCATCATCAAAGTCCACTTTTATAAAACTTAGATGATTAGTAACCGTATTAAATTCATTTAAATGATCTGCAATAGACCCACCTTGTAACATCTTCATATTAAATAATATCTTCATTATAAATACCTTATTGGATGTCGATGGTTTTTCATACAGTTTATCCAATGCGTCCATAATCTCCTTCGTTGTATTTTCTTTGAAAATATTAAAAGCCATCGACGCTGCCAAGCTCAACCGTATCATTCCTAGTGCCTTTCTGTCAAGAACCTCCCATTCTTCATCCTTCATGGCCATTGACTTCTTTTTTATTCCACCCAATGGTAGTAATAGATCCTTCTAATATAAATAATCTTCCATCTGCCTCTTTCATAACTGGTAGTTTTTGACATTAAATTTCGCAACCCTAAACTTTCCATCTTCCAACATTGCTCCCACTCGAACCAGGAACCCTCTTTTCTTGCGAGTTACCTTTCTCTCTGATACCAGTTGTTAGAAATACAGAATCATTGAGCAATAAAATAAAATAAAAATCAGAAATAAAACACAGAAGATACACATATATATGTGGTTCACCCAGTGTGGGCTACATCCACCAGAGAAATTGCCAGGTTGTTCCTTTTTATTATCCAACAAATGAAGGGATACAAACTACAACACACCCACTATAACTTCCTCTTCTTTCTCTCACAGGTTCCTCTCTCAGAATACAATATTTTCCATGATGCATAGCCGCAATACATTTCTGTCATAAAAGAGGGTTTCCTTCTAGGACAAAAAACCATAACATAAATTCTACTGTCAAATCTGTAACCTTATAATGAATTATCTAGATTTACTATGAAATTAGAATATACACTTACAAGGAAATTTTTCGTTTGGGGGAAATCCCCCCTATAACCCCCCCCACGTGGACAGGTGTACAGTATTTCGGGGTGTACAGTCTTCATGGGGTATAAACATGGATGAAAACAAAGAACTATGAAACAAGAAGATAATCAGGCTCCACAACCAACACTAATTTCAGCCCATCCCTAAGCTCCAAGAAGTGCTCCATGTAAAAGGCCACTTATTACTTTGCAAAGTGTTTGATTTAGCATTAATGATGGTTACTATTTTTGAAAGGGTTTACTTTTGACCATGCATGAGAACACGTGACTTAGGGATGTTTCCTTGCATATTCTTGAAGCCTTGGAATATTTTTTTTAGGGAGAGAGGAGGGTGCCCTATTTAGGGAGGCTACTTATTGTTTCTACACCTCTTTTATTCCTAAAATAATATATCCCACCATAATAAGAATTCCTATGTCAAGTAAAGTAAAGTAACTCACATATGAAAATATGAATTATATCAATTGTTGGTCCAATCAAATGTACCTGGAATGGTAGGAAAACTAGAATGACATTATATCCATCTATGTCCTTGGAATGAAGCCACAGTAGTATATTGTTGCACCTCTACAAACAATTTGTTCACTATTCCATTAAAAAATGGTGATGTATATATACACTAATATCAACATATTGATATCATTGCTCTATTAAAATCACCTGGGACCATAGACTATGTATTGTTGGAGTGAGGATTTCCTCTCTTGTTGAGGTACTGAAATTGAAATGGTTCATATTCAGATGCAGGGACATTCAAATCAATTTCCAAGCCATCATTTTGTTTTTTTGTTTTTTTCTTATTTTTAGGGCTAAGAAAACTCATCTTCCTCTTAAGAGATGACTCAAAAGAACCCAACCCAAAGGTGAATTCATAATCCATAATATGAATATTATTTACTTCATCCAACATTTTTTTAACTAGACCAACCAATTGTCTGGTCTTGTTCAAAGTAGAGGGAGGACTATTTAAAAGAAACTTTAAGTAGCCAAACAAATCCTCTCTAGTGAACTTAAGTCCCTCAACATCTAGATCAACATTTTCACTATCCATAATAGATTGTTGGCATCTACATCAAGTTTTGGTGCCTCTATGCGTATCTCATAAGGGTCATTGAATGAATTGGGCATTTCATCATGATCTAGTTGTAATGAATTTGAATCCCTTGATGAGTAATACAAACAATATACCTTTATGGAATGCTTGCAAATGTTTTCATGAATAGACCATGGGAAATCACAAGATATAAAATTTGTGTGATACCAAGTGACAAGATATTTCTTATCACACTTAGTTGGACTCCTCACCCAGTAGGCATGAGATATGCTCTCATGAGGAAAACAATCACTATCTAGAATTATTCCTTTTCCATTGATGTTTCAAGTTGTTTCTCTTTCTTGTAGTGATACAGGTGGATATTGGTGGCCACCCATCTTTTCCAACTGGCTCAAAATAGTTTTCTGGCAATTTTGGTAATTTACTATTTTTAGCAATTTTTAACTTTCGGGGCCATTTTGAGGGCCTAAATGAAGGTTTTTTGGGATAGAGATTCTCAATGATAGTTAAAGCACAAAATGAATCTCCTCGATGATACCTTTCCAACGGGCTATCATGCGCCTAAAACGGAGATCGTATGCAAAAGTTACGACATCGGGAAGTTGATGTACTAACTTACCCAAATGGGGCCCACAAGACTTTTGGCGCTTCATCTCCTAGGGTTTGGTTTTTGGATGTCTATGGTTTTTTGCATTCCTATTTATTGTAAAAATGCCTTTAGAGTCTTGTTTTAATCATCTTCTTGCAAATGCGAGTAGCTGTCACATCTCTTCTCAGAGATAAGCTGCCACCATTCTAGCGAGTCTTTTACTCTATATTTTTATAGTCTCTGTACATTTATTTTATTAATATAAATCGTGTATTACTATATCTCTGTGTTTATGATTTCATCTCTGATACATTTCTATTATATTATTGGATATCCGCGATATCTCTGTGCATTTATTTATTATATATCCGCTCTCATTTCGTGTAGAAAATTTGGATCAGTGGTATCAGAGCAGTTTTTTCTTGATCGTTTTTCAGTGCATGTCCCCGACAAGGTCTGAGTATAGCAAGTTGGGTCTCCATATTGTCTATCTTGAGTACAATCTCTCTAACACACCCAATAAACCCTCAATGGCAGAAGAAAATAAAAACAACGGAGCAGATGATCCTATCAGTCTGTTGTTTGAGCAAGCTCTCATGTGACAGAGGGACGAAATGATAGAGAATTTTTCCCACATCCTTCAACGCTTGTCGATAGAAACAAGTGCATCTTCATAAAATGGCTACTTTAGAGGCACCTCGCCTTTCAAGGTAAAAGTTAATTTTGATATTCTTGTATTTGAAGCATAGATAGATGCAGAAACCCTAGACAAATGGTTAAACCTACTAGAAGGTTATTTCTTTGTTCACAATTTTTTCGATAGAGAAAAGATCACCTTTGCACTCCTTAAATCTCTCCCTCATGTCAAACATTGGTGGGAAACTTATTGGGAGCAGAGTTCCACAGAGGAGTCTGGAATATATGGGGTCGATCCCACTTGGGATTTTTTTGTGGATGCGGTAAAGGAACAATATTATCCTATTGGAAACTATGAGGACCAGTACATGAGATGGACCACACTATGGCAAGAGAGGGGCCAAGCAATTCCGAAATTCACCAATACCTTCCATACCTTGCACACCAAGATGGGTATAAAAGACTCCGAACGACATTTGGTTCTGAAATACCGTGGGGCTCTACACAGATACATCCAAACTGAAATGGATTTTCTGGACATCTCATCACTCGGTGCTGCTTATTGATATGTTGTTAAAATCGAGTAGAAATTTAAGCACCAGAACAAACGAGATTTCAGGTCTGCAAATCCGCAACAACCAAAGTATGACAAAGACGTCCCTAAAAAACAGTCTCTCGAAAACTAGTCCAAGCCACAGGAAAAGAAGAGTCACGGGAAGACAAAGAAGGACACTGGAAAATGGTGTGATTTCCACAAAATCCCCTGGAAAAATAGCGATGAATGTCGCTCAAAACAATCATTGGTGTCCGATATCAAAGACAAGGAGGTGAACCATGATTCAAAATCTGATTCTGAAAATATTGGTAAAGGACAAATCATTGACACAGACCCCACTGTTATTGTCACGACCACAGTAATTTAACCAAAAGAACCAACAGATCCTGAAGAGGGGGAGCAGCCTTTTCATTCACAGATGTGGGTGAAGGGGACCCCGCTGCATTTTATTGTTGATAGCGGAAGCTAGAAGAACCCCATCTCAGTAGAGGTCGTCAAACAGTTGGGATTGTCAACAACACCACACCCTCAACCATACAACATCGGGTGGCTTCCCCAAGGACGAGATCTCCGTGTCAGCCAACAGTGTCGATTATCATACGACATCCAACCCTTCAAGGATGAGGTATTATGTTATGTTGCCCCATTGGATGTCTATGATGTACTCTTGGGCCAACCATATATGTGGAGACGCCATGTTGTTTATGAGTCTCAACCCCGTAGTGTCATTGTTACTTTGGGGGGTCATCTCTATAGAATACCAGAAGTAGTTCCAACTATTGTTCCACCTAAACAGTGTCCCAAGGTAGTATCTCATACTGCAAAATTCAGCTTCTTCACAATCTGTTCAAAAGGGGAATAGAAGGACACTGCAACCACTACAACCTCACCCCAAGCACCTTCTATCCAACAAAAGCAAGTCGACAAGGTTGCAGCAAAGCGCAAAGATTCATTTTTCACACATACATCTCATGTAGCGATATTGGATAAAAAGGTCCAACCCTTCCAACCACATGTTCGTGACCACCTTCAACAGGCTAAGCAGTGCAACTTCTCCAAGAAGGCAAGCATCTCATCAAGATGCAGATTCAACAAATGATTTTCCCTCTCCCACGGGCACTCAACACAATGGAGACCATTGATTCATAAGGAGGGAGGATTGATCTAGGTGGATATCGATGGCCACCCATGTTTTCCAACTGGCTCAAAATAGTTTTTTGGCAATTTTGGCAATTTACTATTTTTAGTAGTTTTTAACTTTCGGGGCCATTTTGAGGGCCTAAATGAAGGTTTTTTGGGATCAATCTCCTCAATGTTAGCTAAAGGCATGATTGAGCTCCCAAAATGAATCTCCTCGACGATACCTTTCCAACGAGCTATCATGCACCTAAAACGAAGATCGTATGCAAAAGTTACGACACCGAGAAGTTGATGTACTAACTTATCCAAATGGGGCCCACAAGACTTTTGGCGCTTCATCTCCTAGGGTTAGGTTTTTTGATGTCTAGGGTTTTTTGCATTATTGTTTATTGTAAAAAGGCCTTCAGAGCCTTGTTTTAATCATTTTCTTGTGAATGCGAGTAGCCGTCACATCTCTTCTCAGAGATAAGCTGCCAACATTCTAGCGAGTCTTTCACTCTGTATTTTTACAGTCTCTGTACATTTATTTCATTAATAGAAATCATTTATTACTGTATCTGTGTGTTTATGGTTGCATCTCTGATACATTTGGGTTATATTATTGGATATCCGCGATATCTCTGTGCATTTCTTTATTATATCTCTACTCTCATTTTGTGCCGAA
Source organism: Picea glauca (assembly GCA_000966675.3). NCBI lineage: Eukaryota > Viridiplantae > Streptophyta > Pinopsida > Pinales > Pinaceae > Picea > Picea glauca. The sequence continues at coordinate 294,151 of JZKD02S0255053.1, read as the reverse complement.
AATAATCCGAATCATGTAGTTATTCAAATATCCCTCTTTTTTCAAAATTTCCTTGAACCGGTAATAGGGTTCAACATTTATCAGGAGGATATACAACAACCAATCCATCCTACAAGAACATTTTTGTCTTCGATTTGATAGAAATTTTGTCTTCAAGTAACAATGATATGACTCGATAACATTATTTGTCTCCTGATTTGCATGAGGAAAATATCTGCAGCCTTTTACCCACATCCCTACATACAAAAAAATGAGTTAGTGAATATATCATCTTTATGAAACATAAAAATATAAATACAAATATATATATATGTGCACTTACAGAACTTATCATTGACAACCCAATTCTTGTATAAATAGTCCAATAACTTCTCCTCATTTGCGAATTTGGAGAAAAATCAATTGATTGCATTGTTCACTTCATCGTTGGAACAATTTTTCATGATAATACCTAAATCATTGAATATCGCGTTTGCTTTTTCTGGACTACTAGCCAACCAGTTCACAATTTTTAGCCATGCCCATCATACAGGCCAAATACATAATATCACTTCACTCCTTGTGATCCTCCTGTCAAAATCAATTCATCTTTAGTGTGACATTCTTAGAATAAATACAAGTTAAAATGTATAATAACAAGATTGAAGTTACCTTTAAGTAACGATTTCTGCCAATGCATCATCAACCATGAAGGAATTGGCTTTCCAATCAAGACGAATTCGGTAACACCTATGCATAAGGTGCTCCAACCATAGTGCAATATCCTGTGACATATTTCATGATGTCGCTACCCATGCAACTGGAGCCCCGCTTTGTTTTACATTAAATGCCACTAGTGTGTACAATTGATATTGTCATATTCAAAGAACATATGTACTCAAGTTTAATTCATGAGTAATATTTAATCACTACAAATCAAATGAGCATGATAAATCAATCATTGGAAACATAATTACCCGTATTTATTTGTATTGAATGTTGAATCCATTGTTATTAAGCTATTGTGAGATAACTTGACCATGGTCTCCAACATCCATGGAATTTAAATTCATACTATGAAAGGGACCTCTTCACCATTGGGATTTTGGTAAAAGAAAAAATCATCTTGGTGTTTTTCATACCAAAGGTTCACGCTCATTTCATCCTTTCTGTGCAATTGGTAATTTCCCTTCATCAAGTGATTGTAGATGTTGACGAAATCTTTCCTGCTCAAGAAAAAATCTCTTTCCCTAGTTGTGGAATCCATATCAACATGTTTCTTTATATGCATTTTACAAACTGAATCAAATGGAACTTCCAAAAAATAACAACTTTCTACATAAGAAACCATGTCTCTAGAAATCCTTGGCTTATGCATGGACCTAGCCTCGCCCGAAGTATCATGTTTTCCATGACAAGGCCATTCTTCCCTATCTTCATGGTCATACACATTATATGTCAAAATTGCTATGTCAGGGTTTTGAACCATAACTTTTACAATGAAGTGGCATTGACGCCCCCTCTTCTTAACAAACGATGTCCTTCGTTTCTTTGTATGCTTTCCTCTCTTGTCCTCTGGGCCATATGAGCAAGAATAATTGCATAACAATGTTTGAAACATCAATGCATACAACAAATGATAAAACACTTGTATTACCAACATGTAAACAATGCATTTCACATGAACTTATAGCTCATATCGTAAAGAAACACTAGCCCTTGATTTTGGAGGTTTTTTTTTGTCGGTAGATGAAAGTACATGGGGCTTCTAGATTCATTTTCTCCCCTCTAATAAAGTCATGAACTCTTTTTGAAGGTATTTTTGCAATCCGATCAATGATCATGTTCGTTCGATATACTTCAGACCAAACTCAATCTTTACTAGAAAATGTGATCTTGTCTTTAGGGTCTTGCACTTCAAGGCCCATGATAGTCTTCCATTTTTTACCTTGATTACTCACTTTGTATCAATGCCTACAAGCAATGTATAAACACATTAACAAAAAAATCCATCCATTAACAATATTTGCATTTTAAGCCTTCTAATACAATTAGAAACAATAAAATCCTAAAGCATTCAACTGATTTTCATCAACACTCTTTGCATACAAAATCATATTTCCCTAACCATATTAGACCTCAAAATATCCACACACAATCCAAATTAGATTGCATTGTAGACACAATTTGTATAAGAAAAGTGGGTCTACAACAACTAAAAACATTGCATGTTCTCCCTATTGGCCGACTAGATCCAAAGACTTCATATAAATAAAAAAACACAAGTTATGTTCTCCTTATTGACCTAATGGATCAAAATACTTTATTTCGAAATAAAAATACAACTACCTGTAGGAAATTTGAAAATTGGCACAACTACTAGTATATTAAGGTTCATGAATTTGAGCTCACTTTTGTATTATGTATGAGAGCCTTCCATGAAGTTTTTATGAATTTTTTTTGGCACTATGTTTCACCTTAAACTACAATGGAGGCCCAAAACACAAAGTTTATTCTCTTGTTCTCTATATTGATAAGGCATAGTATGCCATTTAAAAATATGAACACCCCCAACATCCAAACACATTTTGGAAAGTTTTCGAATTCCCTATCTAACATCAAAAGGCATCTAATGTTAAAATTTGATCTCGGTATTAGATTTTTGAGATTTTCCATTGATGGTATTCAGGGATGATTTTAAGGATGGAAATTTATTTTAAAATTTATAAACCTTGGCGAATCTTACTAATCCTTCATATGCCAACTATAAATGTTTGGCGATATTTTTGTAAAAATATTCAGATTTCTAAGGATTTTATATTGTTTGTATAAAAGTTTGGCGATTTTTAAGGTAAAATAATTTTATCCTATAGAATTTGGGCAAATTATTTTTAGAATGGCGAATATTTTCTTGGGAAAAACCATGGAAAATTAGCCCATGAGCGAAGTTTAGCCCCTAAAATCATCTATGGTATTCTACTCTTTCATTGTCTTCCAAATCCTTAAAAGACATGGCTTTTTCTATACTTCAAACAATATTGTTTGGAGCAAGTAGATTTTTCTAGAGGATTTCCACCAAAAGAAGAGGATATGGATTGTTTTAATGTGAAAACTTCCTTACATAGGAATTTATAGCTCAAAGATATGAATTTCTAGTATGCCAAAATTCCAACTTTACCAATGTTACACTGAAAGTTTTCATGTTTTCATGATCTAATAAGATTTCAATTATACATTATCGTGTTTTAGTCATTTTAGGGCAAGAGGATTATAAATTTCTGCATATTTTTGCCTATCCAATCTTTGGTGGATGGAGAACAATTGATCTAGGTCTAAGGAATGGATTTATTTATCTAATAGTTACATGAACTGATAGGAAATCAATCATAAAGATATTTGGAATTTATACTGCCTTCATTGATTCTAGGCATATGTTAGGGAAAAGAGATGGATATGAGATTTCCGCAATTGAAAGGTAGTTTTGAGGTGCACTTTCAATGACTTTTTACTTAAATGTTGCCTTTGCAAAGTTTGAATAATTATCCTAGTTTGAAAAAGGATTTGTTTTATCTATATGAGGCCATGTTGCATTATGCTATGAATGACTATTTGTTTTATTCTCTATTTTGAATCTGTTAGAACTTAGGATTCCTTACATACCTACAAGATGGTAGGTGCTTTAATATATTTGTTTATTTTGGTGGTTTGTGCAAGGGGTTATTTGATAACAAATATTTATACTGTTAATTTTTGTTAATAAAAATACCGTTATTTTTTGTCTATAAAAATATCTGAGGTATATTTAATCAATTTTGTTTTAAAATTGAAAGAAAAAAGTTTCAGTTGAAACTAATTTGAAGTTAACTATGGTCAAAATCAACCAAAGAAACTGGATCAAATAGAATAAGCAAATCTCACTCACTCACCAATTTGGGGTTAAAGAAAACAATAACATAACCTTGATAATTCCTTCAATTTAGCAACTAAGGTACTTACCTTAAAGAAGGAATAGTCTTGAATTCATTGTTTTTTTTCATAGATAGTATGTGTGAATTTAATAAAACGGGTCTGAAAAATATGATTATTCTTGTTAGAATAAGGAAAATGATGTGATGCATGAGAGACTATCAGATCATGTTTTATTTATATATGACAATCATTTCAACTCCTGCTTCATGTTATCCAGTTCATTTTCAATTAAATATGACCTTCCTTTGGCGAAGTTTTAAGAAAAGACTCTAGAACTTTTATTGTGAAAGAAATTGGCATTTATGTTGATATTTTCATAAGAATATATAGGATGGAAATTCTGGAATCACTAATGCTAACCTTGAAATCCAAGTGATAAGTTACATTGGCGATTAATCCTATGTAATTTTTTGAAATAAAAGTTGCATACTTTCAATTTATTTTCAATGAAATTATGATAATGCTCAAACCTATAGTTTTACAAATAAGTACTACTTTATTATTTACTTCTTTTATTAAAATAAGTACTATCCCTTCTACGATCTGGGTTACGATGAGTTGAGAATTGAACCAATGAAGGAGGAGAGGAAACAAATCTTGGGGTTACAACAAACATAGAACTAAACTAGTGCAGGAGGAGACGATACGAAACAGAGCATTGGCGCAACAACATTCGAATCTGATCTGCAGGATATGTAGGGTTGGGTAGAACGTAGAGGCAGGGGTGGCAGTGCATTAAATCATGACCACCAATTCCCTGCAGCCAACAAAGGGACGCCACCACGACAGACATGACTTAAGGGAGGAAGGACACACTAACAAAGCTTAAAAATAGAAATGGAAACGAAAATATGCGGAGATGGGCGTGTCGAAGATGAGATGTATGTGGTGATTGAGAAACTCAAAAGGTAGAATGTTTATCTTACTCCTAATACCTCCTATGCTATAGATGTTTTGAACCCCTGCCAAGTGTGGTCTTAAATATGTGCAAAGGACATCTGCATGATCTCAGAGTCGTGCTTTCCACAGCCTTGCACTTTACAGTTTACACATTAAAAAAGATTAAATCTTTTTAGATATTTGATAAATTTAAAATTAGTTATAAATAAACATTAAAAAATATTATATTAATTTAAAATGCATAAATCATTCAACAATACATTTATATATAGATTATGTTTTTATTACTAATTTATTAATAACTCAAAATTTATAATGAAATTAATTGAAAAATATTAAAAAAAAAAAAAATAAATAATCTTAATTCTAAAATCCTTTTAATATTGTTCATGCTAATAATTAGTAGCTAATATTCTCTTCATTAATAATTAAGCAAAGACCACATTTTTCACTTTGGGCTCTCCATTAGTCTAACCTAACATTCTGATTTTCCACTTTGTATTCTATTCATTAAAAATTAACAAGAAGCCACATTAATAATTAACAAGGGTTGCATGGCAACATAGTCCCTGTCGAGTTAGTTGGGAAAAACATGTTGAACATCATAGATACATTTAACTTCTGATGTAATAAGGATGGCGAGGTAATTGGGAAACACATGTTAAACAACATCAATACATTTAAATGTAGATTTAATAAGGATGGAGAAAATCAAAGAAACGTTTTTGAGATTAATTTTTTTTTATATGACAAAAAGTTGAGATTGAGATTAAAAATTATTATGGTATGTATGGT
>JZKD02S0255053.1:229693-240005 GCA_000966675.3 Picea glauca | reverse complement strand
AGTACTATGGGGATAACTTCTGCACGCACTCCTTGCGGCACTTCCTCAAATACGCTCTAGTATTTGAACCTCTTCGACTCTGTGCACTCCTTGCGACAACAGTCCTTCAACAATTCCCTCAAGTTGTAAGCTCTGAGACTCTACTCAGCCTACGCACACCTTGCACGACTCCTGTGCTTAACTTGCAATTCCGTGAGAATGAGAACAATGTTATCCCTCCTGAGATTTCAGAGATAAAAACTATGAACTCTTGTCAACGCACTCCTTGCGGACAAACTCCACTGCACTCCTTGCAGGAATTTTACTCACTCAGGTTGAGAAACAATTGAAGCTCATCCCTTACTCTCTCTTTCAGATTTCAAACATTCAACAAGAAATCATTCATACATAGCGTAACAACAAATGCATAATAGAAAGAGCAAAATAGCTGTGAGCATAGCATTCAACATACATACACAAAGAATATCACAACACCATAAGTCTGAATCAAAGCTTCATGTATTAATTCATGACTTCTGTACATGGGTGTTTTCAAATACAACTCTCTGCTTCTTCTCCTCTCTGTGCTTTATGCTCGATTGATCATGCTAATGTTACAATGATACAAGATGAGGGTGTCTATAGTCGTTTTTCCCTCCTACGCTCTAAATTGTCTAATTTGCATTTAAATCTACCTACTCACATTAGTTATGTATTAATGCCTTCACCTACTACAGATGAGAGCGGATCGCTCAAGATTTGTTTACAATATCTAAGTATGCTTCCTCTTAACGATTACATTAACATCCACACATTTATTTCAAAACATCTCAAAACACTTTTGCAATGTGTTGAAATGCGTTAGCGCTTGTCCCAGCTATCTTCCGCCTCCGCGCTTACTTGTTGTTGGCGATCATACTCCCTCGCTTGAAAATTTTTCATGGGCTCATGTCCATGAGCTCTCACATGGTCTGCCCATGCTTTTGAATCTCCACATCAGTTTCCCAGTTGGCGTCTTCAGCTGGATGTCCCTTCCACTTGACCAAGTATTCAAAATATTCCTTTTTCCTGGTCCTCTTACTAACTCTTTTGTCTAGTATGCTTTCCATCTGTGGCTTCTCTACAACTGGCATTTGTTTAGCCCACTGAACCTCTGGTTGTTCACTACCTACTCCCACTTCTTCAACCTTATAAGGGTACAAATCTGAGATGTTGAATATCGGAGAGATTCTGATCCCATCAGGTAATTCGATCTCATAAGCATTTGTCCCAAATTTCTTTATGATCTTGCACGGTCCAATTTTCTTCATTTTCAATTTATTATATGTCCCTCTTGGGAACCTTTCCTTTCTCAAGTGTGTAAGGATCAAATCACCAACCTCGAACTGAAGTCGTCTCTTGTGTTGATCTGTTCTTCGCTTATACTCTTGGCTCAAGTTTTGCAATCGCACCTTCACCTGGATGTGAAGCTCTCTCATTGCCTCGGCAAAATCTTCTGCACTAGCACTCCTAGTTGCATTCTATTATGAATCCCTCAATTCAGAAACTCCCCTTGGCTGCATTCCATAAACAATTTGAAATGGACTCTACCCCGTGCTTCTGTTGATTGAATCATTATAAGCAAATTCCGCCTGTGGTAGAATGTTGTCCCACTGACTGTGATGTTCAGTCACCAAACTTCTCAGCAAGTCTCCCAAACTTCTGTTCACAACTTCTGTCTGTCCATTCGTCTAAGGATGATAAGATGAACTGAACGACAAGTTTGTTCCCAGCTTTTTCCATAAAGTTCTCCAGAAGTGTCCCACAAACTTGGTGTCTCGATCTGAAACCATGCTCCTTGGTAAGTTGTGAAGTCGAATGACTTCTTTGAAAAATAGATTCGCAATGTGAGTTGTGTCACTGGTTTTCTGACACGGTATGAAGTGTGCCATCTTAGAAAATCTATCCACCACTACCAGGATCAAGTCGAACCCTCTTTGTGTTCTCGACAACCCCAATATGAAGTCCATGCTTACTACATCCCACAGCCTCTCAGGTATGGGTAACGGTTGATATAAGCCTGCATTCTGCCTCTTTCCTTTTGAATGCTGACAAATTCTACATCTGTCCACGAATATTTTGACATCTGCTCTCATTCCCGATCAAAAATATGACTCATTTAACTTTGAGAATGTCTTTTCATTACCGAAATGCCCGACCAATCCTCCACTGTGTTTCTCCTTCAGCAAATTCTCTTTCATGGAGCACTTTGGAATACAAAGTTGATTACCCTTAAATAGTAATCCTTCCTAGGTCATGTATTCTGTCAATTGACTTATGTCCCTGAGAATTGGATTCTCAGCTACTTCATACGCCTCTTTGAAGTCTGGATCATCCCTGTACATGTTCCTGAGATCATCAAAACCCAATGTTTTGACTCTGAACTCCTGCAATAGCAAACACTTCCTGCTCAAAGAATCAACAACTTTGTTAGCAGTTCCAGAAATATGCTTAGTTACAAAAGTAAAGTTCTGCATGTATTCAACACATTTAACATGTCTTTGATTCAACTTCTCTTGTTGAGTCACAAATTACAAAGCATGATTGTCACTGTATAAGACAAACTCCTTAGGAATCAAATAGTGTCTCCATTTCTTCAATGCCTGAATAATAGCATAGAACTCCTTGTCATATGTTGTAGTGTCCCCAAGGCCGAGCCTTATCGTAAATCATGTTCTGAAAGGAATTGTAATTATGTTTTATAGGATGGTGAGCCATGTTTTTATAAGCTGCTGGCTTATGTGATTGTTAGGCCAGGGAGCCTAAGTGTTGAAGGCTAGGAGTCTGTTGTTGTATATGTAATCATGCAGAACAATTAATAAAAAAATGTAAACACTGCCAGGTGCAGACCGACCATGATGAATGAGTGAAGGGGAACTGAGATTTCACATAGAAGGCAAGGGATTAGGGGCTGGAAGGTGGGAAAATGGGCTAAGTGTTAACCCTAGTGGGCTTCAGCCTTGGGAATAATATTTTAATATTATTTCAAAAGGGAATGAGCATTTCATGTTTTATCCTAAGTTCCTAACCATGAGGAAGGCATGTGTGCTAGTGGAACGCATACAGTTCCCAGGGTGACAAGTGTCAACCCTGGTGCATGCGAATAAAATGGCCAGGGTGAGGTGTGAGAGGCCCCCCCTGCTCTCCTTCGATCAGACGGCCTGAGCGTGTATGGGCTCTGAGCAGTACAATGGACCTGAGTTCTACAGAGAACCTTCGTGCATCTCTGTGATCCAAAAATCCTGTGTCTGGCTTTGAGAAAACCTGAGTATACCTCTGTATTGAAACAAAACCTTATGATTGATTCTGAAAGAGCTGGATTCACCTCTATTCTTAACCGAAAATCTTGTGTGGTGTCTGGGAATCCATGTGCATCCTCTATCTGAAATGGAACTTATGCGTGAAGCCTCTGTCCCGAAGCCGTGATCGTGAGACCATCCTGTGATTGCTGAACCAGTTTGGGAAAGCCCGTGTCTATTTTTCCCCTTGGGTTGTTATGGCCATGCAGTACTGGACTGCGTGTGGCTTGTTGGCCTGTAAGAGATTCTCTCCAGGTGAGAGAGTGTGCAGAGGAAGGAGAGAACTCTTGGAAGGAATCTTGTAGCTGCCATAGAGCCTGGAGACTTCCGATTCGGCTTGTTGCTGTAACCCAGGGCAAGGGAGGTTAGCAGCTGAAGGACTGTCCAGGTGACAGAGAAGGTGTATACTCCTGGGGTGGAACATGCATGTGGGGAATGAAGGTCTGTGGGTAGTGAGTGTGAGAGGTTCCTGGGAGAGAATCCCATCCTTGTGGCTGTGTGTTGCTTCCCTGTAACCTCACCCTAGCCTAGGATTCCTTGTCTTGGGGTGGAGCTTAGTCCCAACTCAGGGGTGACCCACTGTTGAGTGGATGAGTAGTGTGGTCTAAGGCTGGGAGGTTCGTGGAAGGCCTGCACTTGGTTGGTGGTATCTACCATTGTTCAAAGATAAGTACCAGATGATGCTTTAATTATGTTTCTGTATCTCTGTGTATTATAATCATCATGTATTCTGCTGTTTATATGAATTGATGTTAAATAGTAATGATTGTTGATGATGGCAGTAAATCATATGATTACTCTGTGTTGAATGTGTTTAACTTGTTTTGAATGCATGTGATTAATTATGAGTGAGAATGTTGTTATTCCGCGTAGTAACACCTACACCGTAGTGAGTGAAAAGTGGTGCTCCAGTTTGGTATCAAAGCTAAGGTTTCGACACAGAGGGTGTGAGGAGAAATTGTGTCTGGAGGACCAATTTAGGACCCTAGTAAGCTCAAGAGGAATAGTTCTTTTCGGTGCACGGAGCCACAACTACAAGGAGTGCAGAGGCCAGAGAACTCTCTGAAAGAGTTCAAAGTTCCCAAAGCTCAAGAGGGACAATGTTTTTATACGCACAGGAGAGGACTCAAGTGGCAGAGCTCACAGAGGAAAAGGAGCGAAGGTCGAGGCCTTTGGACACTTGGAATTCTTCCAAGTGCAGGAAGAAAGTGCCAAAACATGGGAGGAGCAACAGTTGTCGTCGGATCAGCCGAGAAGATTTGGACCGTTGAAGATTTCACGTCCAGGGAGCAGTAGGAGGAATGCAATAGCTGAAGAGATTATGAGCCATTGGATCTCGCTCAGAATAGTCGATAGCCATCAGATCTGTTGAGAGGAGCTTGAGGTTTAAATCCTCGTAAGCAGAGAGAAAGTCCCAAAGGAGTTCGTATTGGGATATCGACGTTTGGGAGTTCAGGGGTTCGGAGGATGAGAGTCCGGGCACTCGACCTCATATATCATGACAAGGTGAAATAGATCTGAGCCGTTTGTCTGCAGGAGGAAACGTGTCATGGAATCATCCATTTCGGAGATTCGGGCACCGGGACTCACAGAGGTGAGCATCTTGACTTCACGAGTAGCAAAGTTCTGAGGAAATCTGAGCCGTCCGATTGGAAGGACACGTGTCACAAGATCCTCTCTATCGGGGATTCGAACATCGGAGGTTAGAGAAGGAAGTCCTTCGACTTCACGAGTGGCGAAGTCATGAGAGAATCACAGTCATCCATCTAAGGAGGATAGGTGGCAGCAATCGCAGAGTCGACGAAGTGCCGAAGAGATCCAAGATTTGAGTCTCGCAAACTTGGAAGTTCGTAGGGTGAGGGCCCAAGAGTTGGGTTCTCCAAGTCACGAAGTCGTGAAGTCACGAGGAGAGGAGACAACCATTGGATCCGGGTCAAGGGAGGACCGTCGGATCAGGAACCCCATCGCCTATCATGCATTCAAGGGTTCGGAGGTTGAGAGGGGTCACTTTCAACTGCAAAAGTTGCAAAGTGCCGAGAGCTGAGGCTCGTGTGGACATGTGGCAGAGCCATAAGGTTGGGCCACATGATAGATAGGCAGATATGCGTTTCCTAGAGAAGGGAGTCAACACTCCGTTGACTTCTCACGTCTCGGGGATTCGCGAGATAAGAGCACATGAGCTCGACATTGAAACTCATGAAGTCACGAGTAGCGAGAACGCGAGGAGAAAAGTCAACATCACTTCTCGGGGTTTTGTGAAAGGAAGGTGCCAAGGTTGGATGCCACAACTCATGAAGGTGCGAGTAGCGAGAAGTGATAGCACTTAGCCCTAGCCTACGGTCATGTGTAGTAGGCACTAGTGAGGAGGGAGCCATACCCGTATTGCATCTCGGGTATCGACGTTTGGAGAAAATGAGTCGAGGGTCTTTGACTCACGAACTCGTGAGATCGCAAGTTATGAAAGGGTGACTTTGGTTACGAATATTTAACTGTTGGATCTTCGTGGACCGAGATTCCAAAGTTTCGAAGTCCCGGAATTTGCAGAGCCGGACAGAGCTCAGAAAACTTTGTAAAGTCAAAACGTTTTTCTTGTTCACATTGGCATATGAATGTTGAAAGTTTACTTGAAGGGTTAAGGCTTGAAACACTTCGGTTGGCTGCACGTCATGTGTGCAGAGTTCAATGAGTGTTAGGACAGCTGAAAACTGATGTCGAATATGGAATTAAAAGAGGTGCAGAATGCCTCCGAAATAGAGGACAAAAGGGTAGGAAGGAATGTCAACCTGGGAGTCAAAGGAACAAACTCTAATGGGCATGGAAAATAGATGGATAAGGAAGAACATATGATGAAACTCATTGAAAGATTGCAGAAAGATGCCCAGGCTCGCCTAGCTGATAGCTGAAAGATCATGAAAATTAGGGATCGGTAGGGTGAATTCAACTTAAAAATGTTGAAGAGCCTACAAAGAATATAAAAGAAATTGGAAAAAGGGAGTGACACAAGCAGATCAAGAAGTGTCAGAACCCGTGAGAGGAGAAGAAGATCGAGGAGTGGTAGCAGACATTACCGTCTCTCCCTGAAGCATTCTGGCAAGGAGACACACAGTAGTTCAAGCCCGTCCCCTACCAGAAAACATCGAAAATCTGGAAGGGATGAATTGAAAGGTGAAACCAACAAGATTAAACCACCTACATTCAATGGTGAACATAAGAAGGAAGAAGATGTCGAAACATGGTTACTGGGTATGAAGAAATACTTCCAACTGCAGAATTATTCTGCCCATGCAGAAGGAAGAATTGCAATGTACCAGCTGAAAGGAAAAGCATCCATGTGGTGGGATCAGTTGGTGCAGGTGCAACACATCAGAGAGAAAGAGGTCACATGGAAGGATTTTAAGAGGTATTTCGAGAAGAAATACCTGACCAAAAGATACTATGACAGAAAGATGAAGGAGTTCTTCAAACTCAAGTTGGGCAACATGACCATTGATGAGTATGAACGAAGTTTTCTGGAACTACTGAAGTATGTTCTGTTCATCAAAGATGAGGTTGTCAAAATACATAGGTATCTGAGTGGACTGCCACTTTCCATTGGTGATAAGATTCAATATGACGATCCTAAGACCATGGAAGAAACCATAAGAAGGGAGAAATTCTTATATGAACAACAAAGAGAAAAGCCTACCTTTCGGAAGGCTTGGGATGACCATAAGAGGTTTAACAAAGAATAGAGGCAGAAGGGAAACAAGTCTCCCTTTTTCAGGAACATTCCTTGGGGACAGTCATCTTTTAGAGAGCCCAGGAAAGTTGAAGGGAGTGAGCAGATGCCAAGACCGCCACCTATGGAGTGTTGGGGATGTAAAGGGAATCATAGGTATAGAGACTGACCCCATAGAAAAGATAAAGCGAGAACTGTCCATACTGTTCAGCAAGATGAAACAGTGGAGGATATGGGCAACATAATGCTAAGGATCTACGCAGCCCTAGACAACAAGCAAGTAGAATTTCAATCGCACATGATTGAAGTGGAAGGTACGATCAACAACCGACCACTTGTTATTTTAATTTATTAAGGGGTTAGCCATAGTTATATAGATCCTAGAGTGGTGGAAAGTTTGCATTTAACAAGAAGAAAACATGAAAAGTCTTGGCTAGTGAAGTTGGCCACAAAAACCAAAAGGAAGGTCACTGAATTGGTTAAGTCCTGTTCAGTAGACATGAAAGGAATGAGCACTAAGGCTAAATTGAACATTCTTCCTTTAGGCTCATATGATTTCTTAATTGGGATGGACTGGTTGGACCAGCACCATGCCCTTCTGGATTGCCGTAACAAGAGGTTTACATGCCTGAACAAAGAGGGAAATCAGGTAATAGTCCAAGGAATTCCTAGAGCCGTGGCTGTTAGGGAAATCTCAGCCATGCAGCTGAAGAAATGTTACCGGAAAGGATGTCAATTATTTGCAGCTCAGGCGAAAGAAGAATCCCGAGACGTAGTCTCAAATATGGAAGACCACGAGGTACTCAAAGAGTTCAAGGATGTATTTCAGGAGGTACCTGGACTACCTCCGAAGAGGGACATCAATTTTTCTATAAATTTGATGTCTGGAGCAGCTCCAGTTTCGAAGGCTGCTTATAGAATGAGTACGCCAGAGCTGAAAGAGTTGTAATTGCAGCTCAAAGAGCTACTAAAGAAGGGATACATTCGCCCCAGTGTGTCATCTTGGGGAGCCCAGATCCTATTCGTGAAGAAGAAAGATGGGACGTTGAGGTTGTGCATTGATTTTCGATAGTTGAATAAGGTAATTGTCAAGAACAAGTATCCTCTGCCAAGGATCGATGCTATTTTTGATCAGTTGAAGGATGCGAAAATATTTTCAAAAATAGATCTCAGATTTGTATATCACCAAGTGAGAATAAATGATGAGGACATTAGCAAGACCGCCTTTAGAACAAGGTACGGTCATTATGAATTCACAGTGGTGCCATTTGGACTGACAAATGCACCTGTTGTTTTCATGTGCTTAATGAATGGAGTGTTCAGAGATTATTTGGACAAGTTTGTCATAGTCTTCATGGATGATATCTTGGTGTATTCCAAGATAGAGGAAGAACATGAGAAACACCTAAGAATGGTGTTGCAAGTGTTGAGAGAACACCACTTGTACACAAAATTGAACAAGTGCTCATTTTATCAAAGGCAGATTCATTACTTGGGACACATTATATTTGAAGAAGGGATCGCTATGGATCCTGAAAAGGTCAAGGCCATCCGAGAATGGTCAACGCCAAGGAATGTGGCATAAGTTAGATATTTTATGGGTCTGGCAAGCTACTACAGAAGGTTTATAACCGAATTCTCAAAGATAGCTCATTCTATCACTTCCTTGCAAAGGAAGGAGAAGAAGTTCCAGTTGACTGAAGAATGTGAGAGCAGCTTCCAGTGATTGAAGCAATTGCTAACCAGTGCTCCAATCCTGAAGATTGCAGATCCAAATAAGGATTACGTAGTGTGCACTGATGCGTGTAATGAGGGGCTGGGAGGAGTTCTCATCCTAGAGGGATTTGTAATTTGTTATGAGTCCCGAAAGCTGAAAGAGCATGAAAGGAATTATGCCACTCACGATTTAGAGCTAGCAGCAATTGTCCACGCCTTGAGGAAATGGAGACATTACCTCATGGGAAAAAGATTCGAGTTGAGGACAAACCACAATGGTCTGAAGTATTTATTTGATCAACCGACTTTAAATGCCAGGAAAACTAGATGGCTGGAGTTCCTGTGTGAATATGACTTTGACATCAAGTATATCAAAGGGAAATAAAATAAAGTGGCTGATGCACTCAACAGAAAAGTGCATGAATTACATGATACAACCATTAGCATGTATAGGACTAAGATGAAAGACAGAATTTTGGAAGCTGCAAATGCTAATTTGCAGTACAGAAGTTTAGTAGAAAAGCTACAGCAGCGTGAGAGACCACAGACCAAGGAAAGATACACCTTGGGAACTGATGCCTTACTTCTGTATAAAAACAGAGTGTATGTACCCAATGTCCAAGAATTGAAGTTGGCAATTCTAAAAGAAATGCATAATGGCTTATGCTAGACATCCTGGATATCAAAAGACTGTGGCAGCAGTCAAAAGCCATTATTTTTGGCTGGGTATGAAGAAAGAAATTGCTAAATACATCACTAGATGTATGGAGTGCCAGAAGGTTAAGGTTGAGCATAGGCACCCAACAGGGTTGCTGCATCCTTTACCCATTCCTGAATGGAAATGAGACGTGGTAACAATGGATTTTATCACCGGACTACCTAGAACAAGCAAGCAACATGATTCAATCATGGTGGTACTGGACAAGCTTACTAAAGCTACCCATTTTATTCCACTGAAAACCACCCACAGGGCAATAGATGTTGTTGATATCTTCTTGAAAGAAGTGGCACGCTTGCATGGAATTCCTAAGACAATTGTGTCTAATAGGGACCCAAAATTCACTTCAAATTTCTGGAAAGGACTGTTCAAGGGATTTAGAACGAATCTGAACTTTAGTACAGCGTATCATCCTGAGTTTGATGGTCAAACAGAAAGGGTGAATAGAGTAATAGAAGACATACTGAGAATGTATGTGATGGATAAAACATCAAGGTGGGAAGACTACCTGCATTTAGTAGAATTTGCCTACAATAAGGGGTATCATACATCGTTGAAGATGAGCCCATTCGAATCATTTTATGGAAGAAAGTGCAACACACCAGTAAGCTAGGATAATCCTGCTGACAGAGAAGTGATTGGGCATGAGCTGCTCAAAGAGATGGAAGACCAAATGATAAGGATTAAACAGAATCTGAAAGCTGCCCAGGATAGGCATAAAAGTTACGCTGACAGTAATAGAACCCATAGAGAATTCAAAGTGGGTGACCATGTTTTCCTAAAAGTGAAGACTAATAGGAGTTCCCTGAAGTTGGGAAGTTGCGCCAAATTGGCAGCAAGATT
>JZKD02S0255053.1:216378-227938 GCA_000966675.3 Picea glauca | reverse complement strand
GGCCTACACTTGGTTGGTGGAATCTACCATTGTTCAAAGATAAGTACCAGATGATGCTTTAATTATGTTTCTATATCTATGTGTATTATAATAATCATGTATTCTGCTGTGTATATGAATTGATGTTAAATAGTAATGATTGTTGATGATGGTAGTAAATCATATGATTACTCTGTGTTGAGTGTGTTTAACTTGTTTTGAATGCATGTGATTAATTGTGAGTGAGAATGTTGTTATTCCGCCTAGTAACGCCTACACCGTAGTGAGTGAAAAGTGGTGCTACATATGTGGAGTATTTTATTTTGGCTTCGTTCAGCTTCTCGCTGAAGTATGCTATCAGTCTGTCTTCTTGGCTCAAGACTGCCCCTATTGCAAACCCAGTTGCATCACATTTTACTTGAAATGTCTTTTTTAAATCCGGCAACACCAAAATTGGTTGTTCCGTGATTTTCCTTTTTAACAAATTGAAGCTTTTCTCAGCTTCTTCTATCCAATGAAAGGACTTGTGCCTCTTTTTCACTGTGTCCATCATCGGTGCGCTAATTCCACTGAAATTCCTGATGAATTTTCTATAGAAACTAGCCAATCCATGAAAACTTCGAACCTCAAATACACTCTTTGGTGATGGCCAATTCTTAATCACCTCCACTTTATCTGGATCCATCTTCAACTTATCTGCATAAATAACAAAACCCAAATAAATGAGCTTTGTCTTCATGAATGAGGATTTCTTCATGTTTATCAACAACTTCTCTTGTTGTAGCCTCTTCATCACTGTAGCCACATGTTTCAGATGCTCTGCCTATGTTTTATTGAAAATCAGTATGTCATCAAGATACACAATGACAAATTTTCCGATGAAATCCTTCAAGACTTCATTCATCAATCTCATGAAAGTGCTCGGTGCATTTGTTAAGACAAATGGCATAACAAGCCATTCATACAACCCTTCATTGGTCTTGAATGTTGTCTTCCATTTGTCACCTTCTCTCATACGAATCTGATGATATCCACTTTTCAAATCAATCTTCGAATTTTTTTTTGCTCCACTCAAGCAATCCATCAAATCATCCATTCTTGGCAATGAGAATCTATACCTGATGGTAATCTTGTTAATTTCCCTTGATTTTGTACACATCCTCTAGCCTCCATCTTTCTTTGGACTGAACACTGTCAGAACAACACATGGACTCAAGCTTTCTCCAACCAACCCTTTGTCCATTAAATCCTGGACTTGTCTTTTGACCTCTTCATTCTCCTGTGGCATCAGTCTGTACACTGCTTTGTTTGGTAAACTAGCTCTAGGTATGAGATCAATATGATGAATTATACTTCTAATAGGTGGCAACGAATGAGGTAGTTTGTCCACTACTATGTCAGCAAATTCTTCCAACAACTTATGGATTTCTTCTGGTAAATCATCCACTCTTGTGTTGGTCAAAACAATTCTAGGTTTCCTGACCACAATGAATTGTGGATCTTCCTTCTTCTTAACCTCCTTAAGAAGTTCCTTCCCACTCATGAGAAGTACAGTATTTCTTTCTTCAGGTTTCACCTCTTTGTCCTTAATCGACAACAACATGTGAGTTCTCCCATTCTTCTCTAGGGTGTATATGTTCTTCCTCCCATCATGAACCACATTCCTGTCATATTTCCATGGTCTACCCAACAATAGATGACAAACATCCATGGGAATGAAATCACACAATATCTTATCGTTATATCCTCCTATCTTAAATTCAACTAAACATTGTTTAGTGACATTTACCTAATGTCCTTTTTGTAGCCATGAAACTCTGTATGGAGTTGGATGTTCAATAGTCTCCAGCTCCAGCTTTTCTACCATCTCTGTAGAAATGAGATTGTCTATGCTACCACTGTCCACGATGACTTTGCATACCCTGTCTTTGGTCTTGTAAGAAGTCTGAAAAAGACTGTTCCTTTGCACTGGATTCTCCGCCTCTTTTTCTAGTGTTAAGAGAAACTTCCTCATTACAAGTGATCTTCCACCTTCAACATCCTCTGCCTCAACATTCTGCCTCTGTGTTTCGGCAATATGAGTCTCACCTCCTTCTTTCTTCTTATCTGGACATTCATAAGATTTGTGTCCATTCTTTCCACATGTGAAGCATTTTATTACTCCACCTCTACCTCTTTCTCTTCCTCTAGTGTGAGGAAAAGTGTTGTTATCAGCATATTGTCCTCTCTGTTCAGTATAATGCCCTCTCTGTGAGCTTCCACCTCTCTCAGTTTGAGGTTGAGGTTTCTTCCACTCTTCCTTAGACTTCTAATTCCTATCTTGGACAATTGTTTTGCCTCTGGGCTGACTTCTGCCTCGGCCTCTTTGTCTTTTCTTTCGACTCAGCTTCTCTTTAGCTTTCAGAGCCATTTGATAAGAATCTTTGATAGTCTGAATGATCATCATGCTCATCTCATCCTAATTGTCATATCTCAGACCATTCATATACCTGGAAACCTTTTCATCATCACTTTCATGATGACCTACCCTGATATTTAGCTTATAGAACTCTTCAGTGTACTCCTTCACTGACATTAGCTTCTGTCTCAAATTCTGCATCCTTCGAAACATAGTAATTTGGTAATCCTTGGGTATGAATTTCGCCTTCATCCTCGCGACCATTCTATCCCAACTCCTGATTTTTTTCTTGCCTTTGTAGCATCTGTCAGCGTGTAGTTCATCCCACCACAATGTTGCATGTCCTTTCAATCTTGTGACAGCATGTTTGACCTTCTTTTCTTCCTCGACATCTTCATAGTCAAAATACGTGTTCAGAGCTCTAATCCAGTCTAGAATTTCTTCAACATCCAGGTTTCCCTCATATACTGGAATGTCCATTTTTTCCCTAGCACTCATTCTTGCAACAACCCTAATCAGGCGTTCATTTGCTGCATCTTCTACTGCAACTTCTTCTCCTTCATGTACAACTTCATCTTCACTTTCAGATTCACTAACATCTCCAACACTGGCTGTGCACCTCTGTTTTATTTCCACGTCCATGAGTCTGGTGCATATGTTATGCATCTCTCTTTCCATGGCTGGATTTGGCACCTGCCTACCCCTTTCTCCTGGCATTTTCCTCTCCTCTGGCGGATTTGGTGTTTGCCTATCTCTTCTTCTCGGTGACATGGTGAATCTTTCTTTTCCTTGCTATAGAAAGCAAAGAAATCTTTCTGGGCTCTTATACCACTTGATGCAGACCCCCAACCCTCTATCGTTCCTCGGGTCAAGGTCCGCTACAGGATCATTCTAATTCCTGCCCTTGAGTCGGATTGACTCTTCAATTCCTCTTCGGGGAATCCCACGCACATAAAATGGTGCTTCTCCATAGGTCCTTATGAATTGAGCCCACATGATCAAACATGAAGCATCAAATTCCAATCTCCCCTTGACCAAACAATGTGGTCATATTTCTCGTGATATCGGAACTTCAGAGTTCACGACTTCGTGATTTATCCTTCCAAGTCTCTCAACTCTTCATCTTTCAAATTCATGATACTCGAAGTGTCGATATGGGTATGGATCCTCCCCCTGTCAGTGCCCTCCACGCGTGACCATCAGCTAGGCTTAACACTAGCACCTCTCGCTACTCGCCGCTTCACGATTTTTAGCATCGAGCTCCCATGCTCTCATTCCATGAATCCCCGAGATGCGAGAAGTCAACAAAGTGTTAACTCCTTTCACTAGGCGACATGGGTCCACTTGTCTATCACCCGGGCCCACCTTGTGGTTCTTCCACGTGTCTCTTGTGCCTAGCTTCGGCACTTCGTGACTTTTATCCCCAAGCACTGCCTCCTTTGTATCCTGACACTTGAAGTGCCGAGATCCCAAACTTCTCGTTACTCCCTATCGCAACTCGTGACATCGAGACTTTCGAGACAAAAGTCTCGAGTCTCCAACTGTTGAAACACAAAATTTCGATCCGCTGAAATGGTTGATGACATCCTTTCCCCATACTTATATCGCGTCTCACGATTTTGGGAATCCCAGAACAGATATCTCGATCTCCTATCCTCCGAAATGACGAAATGGCGAATTTTGAATTGTTATTAATGCCAGCCCCACAACGGAACTTCTCACCCTGTCGGGACTTCGCACTTAGCGATTTCGCGAATCTTGGTGCAAGGTTTTCAGTCCTTCAACTCGCGAATCCCCGAAGTGAGAATTCACAAGTGATCCAACGACTCCTGTCGACTTGGATCCTATGGTCCAATGTCTCCTGAGCTTGCACTTGAAGAATACTTGTTGTAACTTCTCTGCTCGTTTGCAAGATCTGATGGCTCTCAGAATTTCGAGAATTATCCACGGAAAAATTCGACCATCCAATTCCTCCTTAGCAACTCCTACGAGATGAACAAGGTATTCCTTCACGGAACTTGTCCACCTACAAAACGACTTTGCTGTGCCTCCTTCCAACACTTCAAGGCACTAGCCCTATTGAGCTTTTCTTCGACAACTTCGAAGACTCTATGCCTCCTGAGCTTGCTTGAAAATCCTCAAGTACTCTAGGGATAACTTCTACACACACTCCTTGCGGCACTTCCTCAAATACGCTCTAGTATTTGAACCTCTTCGACTCTATGCACTCCTTGTGACAACAATCCTTCAACAATTCCCTCAGGTTGTAAGCTCTGAGACTCTACTCGGCCTGCGCACACCTTGCATGGATCCTGTGCTTAACTTGCACTTCCGTGAGAATGAGAACAATGTTATCCCTCCCAAGATTTCAGAGATAAAAACTCTGAACTGTTTTCAACGCACTCCTTGCGAACAAACTCCATTGCATTCCTTGCAGGAATTTTACTCACTCAGGTTGAGAAACAATTGAAACTCATCCCTTACTCTCTCTTTCATATTTCAAACATTCAACAAGAAATCATTCATACATATCATAACAACAAATTCATAATAGAAAGAGTAAAATAGCTATGAGCATAGCATTCAACATACATACACAGAGAATATCACCACACCATAAGTTTGAATCAAAGCTTCATGTATTAATTCATGACTTCTGTACATGGGTGTTTTCAAATACAACTGTCTGCTTCTTCTCCTCTCTATTCTCTATGCTCGATTGATCATGCTAATGTTACAATGATACAAGATGAGGGTGTCTATAGTCAGTTTTCCCTCCTACGCTCTAAACTGTCTAATCTGCATTTAAATCTACCTACTCACATTAGTTATGTATTAATGCCTTCACCTACTACAGATGAGAGAAGATCGTTGAATATCTATTTATAATATCTAAGTGTGCTTCCTCTTAACTATTACATTAACATCCACACATTTATTTCAAAACATCTCAAAACACGTTTGCAACATGCTGAAATGCGTTGGCGCTTGTCCCACCTGTCTTCCGCCTCCGCGCTTGCTTGTTGTTGGCGATGCTTCTACATCAAAACAACTCACAATTTTCCCTAAAAATTGATCTACAAGAAATAAATCAAGGTATGCACTACAATCACTACCAAAATACCCTATATGAAGCCAAAAAACAAATAAGGAAAACCCTAATGAGAATAACTGAAGGATTCATCCCTAACAGAGTCACCAATTATGTTGAAGGAAAATTCATCTATGGATAAACAAATCCCCTTATTGTTTAGATATAGGACAATGACAGAAATCATGATAGTTCATTACCTCTTCCTTCTAAATATGTTCACATAATCATATAAAGAAATAGAAAGAGGAAAGATTAACTTACAAGAATTACAATGGTTGTCCAACGTATCAACTAAATTCTTCTATATCTAGCTCGAAAGATGATGCTCCACTTGGTTACTTGCAAAACAATAAGACAAGAACCACCTTCCTTGTGCCCTTATAACATCATAAATGAAAAATCACATGGTATAAGCTTTAATCTAATATCTCAAGCCTACTTAGATCAACAAAATCCAATTCAAATTATAAAATATATCAATTAATAATAAATATTTTTTTTTGGGGGGGAGAGTGTAGATCTATATTAAATGAAAGAAATTACAACAAGAGATGATTGTTACCTTGATATCTATTTCCATACTCCTAGCTCCAAGATCTATAACCCTTCTCCTTAGCCACAAGATTACCTTGTTGAACAAGAATTATCATCCATCGTATCATGGTAAGAAAAAAAAATCTATCTATCACCTAGGCTTTAGTCACACTAGTGTTGATTCCTAACACTCAACAATTTGTAGCAAACACATGACCAAGGGATCTTTCTCCAATTCACCATCATAAGGATGCTTCTATCTTATGACCCTAGATCTAGATATCTTCCCCTAGCTTGGGTCCTTTCTATAGAATCTTTGAGGATCTTGAAGATAGGCTTCATGGCACGTGAACTAAGAAATCACAATCCATGCACAAGTTCCATGCTCAATAATGATCTTTTTCTAACCCATTACGAACTTTTCCCAACCCATTATGAGAATTTTGCTCAATTATTAGTTTTTAACCAATTATGAAATATTTTTATTTCATAATTATGAAACTGTGATAAAATTTAATTATGTTATTTTTTCTCAGTTTTGTAATTTTAGCTTCATAGCATCCATAGAAACCTTGCAAAGCCTATGGTGGAAAATACAAGTATAACAATGTTGACATGTAACTTGTGGGTTGAGGCTATCTTAGTTAATGGTGCACTTGGTTACGCTCAAAATATTTTCTATATGTTTAGCTCAAAGCTCCCTCAACTTATAATATTCACTACTGTTCTTTTTTATAAGTACATTGGTGTTCCATTTGACACAATTTGTCCGAACATTGTACCAATAACACCTATTATTAGAGGAAATCGTAAAAAAATACATTTGACGATAGCATGGGCCCTTACTATACACAAATCACATTGGGGTTGATTTTAGAATGGGAAACAATTGACATTGAGGACAAAGAGTGACAAAACTTGACCTTCACATCCATATCAAGAGTCAAATCTATAAATTGTTTACATATATCACCACTTTTCTCTTTCGAGCATTATGTTAAGATGAAAAATAGTGCCCCCATATGGGGTGACAATTGGATGGAAGTGGGAGCCAAGTGGCACCAAGCAACGCATGGAACTATTAATCCCTGCTACCAGCCTCCCGTCCCCACACCTACAATGACCCACATTCATTGCGATTCAATGGAGGTGCACTGGAAACTCTCAGGAAAATTAAGGGATCCATGCATGAACCAGGATGGGTGTACCTGCATTAGGCTTGCAGTCATCTCGTCCTTCATGGCTCCTGCCCATGTCAACTCGCAAGGGTTTATGAGATTTGGGATGCCAGACCGTTCTCTCATTCCTCCCTGGCATTTTTCTTGTCTCTCCTCGGCCTTCTTCGGATCCTCCACAACCTTTTTTATTTGCGCCCACCCTCGGCTTCTCTGGTTCCATTCACCCAATCTCGCAACATGCCCAGGGAGTGAGGAAAGTCCAAGCGAGGCCCACTATATTACAGTGCCTATACTAGACGCAATCGTCTCCCCCCCACCCATCTCGCCCTCATTATTGTTAATATTATAGTAGTTGCAGGAGGTATTTACCTCCATGTGTAAACCTGACAAGAATATAATATTTCGGGAAGCAAGAAACCATAAAGAGTTGGCTAATAACCCTAGAAGACTTGTCGGCTCAAGAAGATAATCTGTATTAGGTTATTAGCCTCCAAGAGAAGAAGTCAGCCATAAGAAATAATATATACTAAACAGACAGATACCCATAATGAGAAGTCGACCCAGATAGTTAGCCATAATTACTATAAATACAGGAGGCTAGTCTTCATTCTGGCAGGCAGTCTCAGAATTGCAAAGCAACACTTATGCGCACTATAGTGCCTAGTTTTGTGCATAGGTTTGGAGGAGAGCTGCCATTGCAGCTGCTATAGCTAGCAGATCACGTTTGGCTTGGACTATCTCTTGGTTAGGGTTTGGACTATCTGATAAGCTCTTATTGGTGCACTATCCTTGGGGAAATGTGCGCTACCCTTTGTTTGGATATCTAGCCTAGGGTTTGCTTCCGGGGTGATTCTCTGTCAAGGTTAAGGTGCTCGGAGGGTGGCTTTGGCCTATGGTTGGGTGAAAATAGTGATATTGTCAATGGTAAAATGAGCACATCCATTCATATTCTAACAATTATCACCAGTCGTCTCAAGAAAAATTAGCCCCCCACCCCAATTCCCACCATTGACCTTGGTAATGACCCTCTCATGGAAGAAATTCCCCCTCCCGAGAATTATGCCCCTCCACTCAGCCGCAACCCTGAAATTGACCCTCTAAGAGCCCACTCTCCAAACCATTTATATGGCATTGGTTCTTGCATGGTGGAGGAATAATTTCCCCCCAGATGGAAAGTGGTCACTCCCTTGAAAACAATGGAAGCAATGGACATAAAACGTGATGCAGTGGACATAACAGACACAACTGAAGTAGTGCATGTAGTGAAAGAAATGGACGCACACATGACATAGGAACCGCCTCTGCTGACCCCAATTCGATTTGTAGAGGAGCAACTTCAACTCATCTTTGAGCTGCGGCAAAAAATGGATGAACATACCCATATCCATAACTTCTTGGGATAATGCTTGGACCTCTTGATAGACGTGATGAAAGCTGCTCTAGCTAGCAAAATATGTCCAACCTGTGGATAATTTTGTTAGAGATAATGCTCGCATTAATGATGTGTGTTAAGTTTGGGGATTGGCTTGAGGTTTTGTACGAGACTATTGAGATATTATCTCAACCTAAATCTCCAAGATTAGAATTAGTTGGATCTCACTCCAACTATATATACATGTAATATATCTGTATGAGTGTGCAATACAAACTATTTTTTGTGTGTGAACCCTGTGCAATGGATGCTCTCCATTTCTCTATTTTGGTATCAGAGCTAGGACAACCCTAACTCTTTCATGAGAGGGGCTTGAATATGAGATAAATTGAGAGTTAATCTTCTGTACATAGGTAGCGTAAGAAAGTGTTGAATTTTTTTATTTGTGTGAGCGATTTGTAGATTACTGTGTGAATTTCTGTGTGTATGTTTGAGTGTTAATTCCACTATGTGTTAGAGAGAACCGCTGCTCGAGTCTTTGGAGTGTGCAAACTGTTGTGGATGCCTTGAACTGTTCACAATTGATCTTGATGTCTTGGATCCCTTTCTCGTGGATTGCGTTGAAGCCATAGAGCCACCGCTGGTGTTGAAGGAACACAGGTGTGATACATGAGTTGATTGGTAAAGGAAGCTATGGAGGTGTGAATCTATTGCTGTTGCATAATTATCCATCCAAATTCCACATGTGCAAAGTGATCGCAACATCATATGTCAACGATGATCACCATTCTTGGCAATTTCTCATAGCTTGGATATGGACGACCCAATTCTTGTAGAGATCTGCATCCACTGATTTGCATTAAAGACGTGACAACAATTCAAGGAGTGCAGCTAGTTTGATGTGTGATGAGGCCGACACTTGAGAGGCAAGAAAGAAATTGCGTACAATTCTAATTTATTGGGTGTTTTCCTAAATTACTATGTGTGCGTGTCCAAAAGCGAAGATGGTCGAAGAGTAGGCACCATAGGAAAGTTTTGATCGGCGGAAGAGAATAATCTCAGGGAGTCATCGTTGATGCATTGAGTAGAGCTGCAACATATATTTTTCAGATTGGTGTGGAATTTGTTGTGAAGTTTGCTTTCTTTATGTATGTGGGTTTGCTATTTCATATTGTAGTGTGTATTACTTGTGTATACCAGTATATGATTATGAAGAAGGCCAATTATTGAGTAGACTAACATAATTCAAATTGGTGGTTCTCCACAGCGTGAGAACAAATTTCTAATTTAATTATGTCTAAGTTTGTTCTATGCTGATGTGACCCGTTGTCATCCGGGAGCATTAGTTACAGGTTATTTTTATGAGGTCAAGTTGTGAAATTGGCTACTGAAGATATTTTGTATACGGAATGTTATCTTAGATAACTGATGAATAACATGGAGGGTCATGTGTTCATAGATGGTAGCAGTTCCATAGAGTACTTCAGTATCAAGATTGTCCTTCGGCATATCGAGAAGCATTAGTTCTACAAGAACGTCAAAGATGGCCAAAAGCAGTTGTATCGGTGCTGGATGAAGTGGTATCTCGAAGATGATGGGAGATTAAGAGCGTGTCTATGAAGTTCAGAGATAGGTGTAATTATGATTTCAATATAGTAATTTTTTTGAATGTAAGCATTAAAGGGTGATGTTAGAGATAATGTTCACATTAATGCTGTGTGCTAAGTTTGGGGATTGACTTGAGGTTTTGTAGGATACTGTTGAGATATTCTCTAAACCTAAATCTCCAAGATTAGAATTAGTTGGATCTCACTCCAACTATATATACATGTAATGTATCTGTATGAGTGTGCAATACAAACTATTTTCTGTGTGTGAACCCTATGCAATGGATGCTCTCCATTTCTCTATTTAATTCTTTGTCCCAGCCTACAGTGTCCAAGGATGACTGAGTCCAAGCTAGCTCTCTCAGGTTTTATGATTTCTTTTTGCTTTAGTCATTTTCGTAGATAATTAAAATTCTCTGTTAAGCTATGTAAGACAGTCGGCCATGACCACTGCATAGTAGAGCATTTTGATATTTTTTGTCAGAACCGTTTTTAGTTACAGTCACAGATACACTTGATTACCACATGTCATGGTTTTCCTGTTGTGGTGGGGTAGGTGGCAGCCTCTTGTTTTTGTATTGACACGTAAATTTGTGAATATCATTATAGTGCTATTTTATTTACAATAAAAAAGATGAAAAATAGTGCACATATTACAATTAGAAAGAAAGAAGAGAAACGATTAAATTCTATATCATTGTAACAAAATATCGTAGAAAATAACTTTTCTCAAAAGTCTCAATACACATTGTTAAGTACAACTCAACATTCTTAAACAAGAAACATAAAAAAAAACAGTAGATGAATGGTGTAAAGATTTAAAACCTCACACCCTTACAATTGAATGTACCTATTTTGAATTATAAATATTGAATTCCCACTTCATTTACAATATTGATATTACTAGCAACAACCACATTAAGTAAAAAGTGGTTGATATACGTCGATCGACGCCATTTTTCATTTTTTTTTTAATTAATGGCGTCAATCGGCGTATATCAACCACTTTTTACTTAATGTGGTTGTTGCTAGTTGACGACCGACATGCCTTCCAAACCACCATTAATATATTAATACATAATTAATGTATTAGTTAATTATTACATTAATATTATATCAATGTATATAAATTAATGAGATCTATTAATGTAATGTATTACATTAATGTAATAAATAATAATAATGTATAAATGTAATCTATAAATTAAAGTATTACATTACATTGATGTATAATGTAGTTGATTGATACATTAATAGTGTAATGTATTATTAATTAATACATTAAAAAATATTAATAGAGTAATAAAATGATACATTAATGATGTAATGATACATTGATGTATTGTATTAATGTCATGTATAAATTTAAATATTAATTTATATTAATATATAAAGTAA
>JZKD02S0255053.1:176631-189006 GCA_000966675.3 Picea glauca | reverse complement strand
TGGATAATTTGTAGGATTAAAGTATAATCATCCAAAGTATAGGTCATTTTAGGTTCCCTAGATACAATCTATAAGTTCTTCCCTGAAATTGTAAATAAGGCTTGGTAAACTTTATAATTTATCAAAAATATAACTTTTCTGAATTGAATGGACCATGAAAGTAATCTAAACTGGAAATGATTCTAGAATCCTAGATATTCATAAATACGCCTACTTTCAATGAAAAATATAAAATTCTAGAATGTACATGTCACTTGTTTAAATAAATTGTAATGGTATGCCATCTTCAATTATTCGTTCATGATCATCTTTGGACATTTTCGATTTTCTAACTTTTTTTTTTCTTGATTAAACTTCTATTAACTTTATGCGTGCTGCACATACCAAATGACTATATTGACAATTTATGATATTTGACTGGTAGTCTTGAAAGCGAACATGAGTATCGGTTTGATGGGTTTCTTGAAAAAATATCCTTTCAATACAATGGATTCTCTTTCATATATAAAACCATTATCATCAAAATCTTCTAATAACTTCATCTTTTGTTCTGTGCACCATATCAAATAATATTTCACATTTTCAGTGTTGTCTATAGGTGCAACCACGACAAAGACATCTCCTACAAATAATTTGATATGTTGGACAACAAGTAGTTCGTGTTAGATTATCACACAAGCACATCTAAAAGTTATTTGAAAAAATTTAAACATAAAAATTACCTTCTCTAACAAGATCAGAAACTCTATCGCCATCAACTGACATTATAGTTTCATTTGATTCCATCTCCTCTGAGCTTGCAAGTGGAATTTTCCCTTTTATATTAAGTTCGGTGTGTCTCCAAGCTTTAACATATTCTACATTTTTTGTTTTCGCAAATCTCTATGGATTATGTGTCCTATATGTAAACTGAACAAAAACAAGACTCATTTCTTCTATCAAATGCAAACAAATTTTAATAGCATTTTAACTGAATGCATTTTTCGTATCCCATCTATTATACCGGCTTCATATGGGATTGATCTATTTACATCTTGGATTATAAAATAATATCAATAATTTTATGTTTAACAAAGGCTTCACCTTGAAAAAATGTTCAACATTTATCTTTCAATATATAAATTGTTATTCCAATAAAAACTTGAGCTTAAAAAAAATATTTTTTTTTTTGCATTCAAAACATCAATTACTTTGTTCAACAAAAATGAAAAAGATGATTTGAAACTTTGTTTAGGTGCTCTATAAAACCATGAAACAATTGAGTGAATTGTGTTAAATGTGTTCGGTCAAAAGCATATTTATACGATTTGGCGTGAAGTGAAACGATACAACATGTCTCTTCATTGTTTCTAGCCAACAGAATTCTCTCACCCATCTTTTGGCCGAAAAGCTAGGAAACCGTTTATTTTTAAGGTATTTCGTTAGAATTACGTTTTTCGGCCAAAAAAACTTTCTTTCGGTCGAAAACTAGCGAATGAAACTGTTTCCAGGAACTGAAGAATTCTCTCTAGCTTACTTGAACTTTGGAGGTTGCAGACTCCCGCAAATACTCAGAATTTAGTTTCGAAAATGATACGAGCAGTTGCAAAATTGAATTTACTTTCAATGGATATAATTTGTTTTCATTTTTATTATTTTTATCTAATTTAAAAAAAAAATCAGTTCATAATATTTTCAGTTGACATTATAATTCGTGAAATGAAATATCTGTATCTCTAAAAATACACAGTGAAAAATTTAGAAAAATTTATATTCATAATCTTTAAACAGTTCTTTTCAAAAGGGTATTTTTATATTTTACTTTTAAGTAAAAATTAAGATAGATACAAGGTAGGGGAAAACATGTGTTTAAAATCTGCAATGTTTTCACCTTGGTCAACTTCAAAAAATTCTAGAAATTAAAATATTCATCCGTTAGATTCAAAATTATAGTCATAATAAAATAGAGTCTATGTAGATTATTGTAATATATTTCGTTTGTTAATTTTTTTTTTTTAATAATAAATACATTGTTGGGGGAAAAAATAACTCATTATCATTCCTTTCATGTTTACGGAACATACTGTTAAAGAATTGTCAAATTGACATTTCAAATCTCAATAAAAAATATTTGAAAAATAGTCAGTGGAAAGGTAATAAAATTCTTCACAAGTTTTTTTTTAACTATAAAGTGAAATTCTAAATTAAAAAAATAATTTTTTATACCGGAAGTTGAAGAACTTGTGAAAATATAGGTTTTTTTCTCATAAAACAAGCAAAATAGACACCCATCTTCATGATTTTACTGTAAAGTGAAATGACTCCACATGGCCAGGATTGTCATTTAGCCTGCTCTCTAGCACCATTTCTATTGATGGGTTCAAAATCTCTCTTTGTCAATAGCATGGGTTACCCCCGGTAAGAAGTCCCAATTAGGCTTTTCACTGTTTGGAATAGGGAACCCATCCGATTTTTAGCCCGGAAGCCATTATTGTTTTTGGTTTTACTGGTTGCGGCCCGATCCACTGATGAAGGTGAACGATGGATGGTTATGCAAATGAGAGATGTAGATGAAGACTATGTAAATGCATGAAATAAATCTAACCTACTCTAAACCTACCCTAGCCTAGCCAAGAGAAAATTATCATAACTGAATGAGTTGTAATGAAACTAAACTATGCATAAACCATAATTAGATAGTTGTCATGAAGGTGCATAGTTAGAAATATATGCATACAAGTCTATAAACATAAAATTATAAGTCATATTTCTACATACATTCACAACTCATACGCTCAGGACATAATATAAGAAAGAACAACAAAACTGCAAAAGTAACATAGATTATATCAGATTAGTCAATAAGAAAACATGTCCTTACATCCCATGTGAATAATATACATTTCACTTGAATTAGTTCGTACCAGAACAACAACACATGCAAGTTCTTCTCTCTATCAAAATAGAGCCCAAAGGGCTTCTCAATATTAGTTATTTCAGCAATAGTAAATCAAAGCTCCAAGGAATGGATTCTCACTTTTAGTTGACAATGTATTTCCAAAATAGTTTAGAAATGTACAATGTTTAAAGAGCCAAGAACCCATTTCTTGGATATAATTCAAGTATTTATTAGATTCCAATGTGACTCTTAGCCTTTCGTCTTCCACCGTCACCTGTCATTTACCAACGTTTGTCCTTATTCTCTTTGTGATGATGAGGGGACAAATAAAGTAGTTACATTTCAAAATTTTCTTCTAGCACCGGTGGGTCGTCATGGATTTTAGTTGTAGTGCATCTCATCTATCATAATGATTGGCTCGAAACTCTTTCCTTGGTCATTTGAGTTTGATTTCCGTTATTTCTCTTTTGCCACTGTTACAATTGTTGTTATTCTTTCTTTGTCATCCTTGTTCATAGATCACATCATGAGGATGTTGAGTATGATCTCCCCTCAACATTGGTACATGGCACCATTCCACATACAACAAATGAGTGGATTTAGAATAAAAATATTAAAAGCAATCATCCAAACCCATCAAATTGAAGCATTAACTAATTGAAATTTCCCATAAACTTCCCTGAATTCGATTCTCTATTCCTCCGCTCATGGTTGATGCATTGCATTTTCTAAGTCTGCTAATAAAGTGCTAGATCTTAATCGTGAACAACATAAAAGATTGGAAAATAATTTCCCAAATCACATAACTGAGAAGTTGTATATCTCAGAGAGACCTTTCCAAGGGCATAAGGAACATGTGAAATCGACACTTGTGTCAAAAGTTAGTCAGTTGAAGGCTTGTTACTATTTTAGATTAGTTTGCATGAAATTCTTTGTTGTGTACCACAGCTCACCACAAGAATTATTCAGGGTGGTGTCGGTGCACATACTTTAAAGATCTCTCATTAAGTGGTTGTGAAAATCTTTGTTTGTGCCCCTGCCATAATAATAGGAATCCCCGATTGAAAGTGTCACATCATCATTACTCTGCTCTAATGCATGCCACCAAAGATTATGCACAAGCCGATGTCTTTCAACATTACTATAGAAACATGGCTTATGCATATATCATATTCCCCTAACTTGTCAAGAATCCATACAACATTTCTCTTTGCAACTTTGTATCTAGGTTCTGCAACTATCAAGTACAATAGTAGAGTTATGTTGATTTGGCCTTTAAAGTAACATTCTAAAGCTCATTTTAATAAGAATCCTCAAGGTATTCTCTCTGATACAGGAATTAGAAACCCTAATCATATTTTTTTTCTTCTCGTGCCATGTATCACGCAAGAATTGATTTGAAATTTTTCGCTTGTCTTCGGTGGACCAGAGCTTTTCCTTTGGACGTCGCCGGTGTAGTCGGTCGAGTTTTTTTTTAACCTCGCTTAAGCACATTGAAGTAATTTTTGTTAACTTTTTCGATCTTAGTTCCGAGCTATGACCCTCATCACTGTTAGTCGTAACCAAGTTGGCGCTTAACATACAGACTACACACTTATGATTGCTGCCAATACCATCCTCGTTCCATTTGATTTTGCCAGCAAAAACTAGCACGTTTATTTTCGTGGCCGCCATTTTTTTAATTTGAAGCTATTCGCTGATTTTTCTTGGAGTTATTTTACCCTCCTTTCGTATGAACATAATCACTGAAAGAAGCATTCTCGATTGGGGGCCGTGGAAAATAAATACATTTGAATTGGGATTTGTCTTCGTCTTTTGATGATAATGACGATGCAAGGATCTTAAATTTTTCGAACCATATTGGTTGCAGATTTGGCCACATGTGAGATCTCAATTTTGTAGTCTCTTGGCTCGATCGAAGGATTACTGTGGATCTGACAATGATCCACTAGAATACAGGATTAAGAATGAAGGGACTTGACCCTCAATAGTTTTACTCAGGGAAGGCCTCAGACTGCTCCCTGGCACAATGCATCAAGGAATCATATGACGAAGCTGAAAAAGGAAAGTGAGGCTACAATGTGGCCTCTATACAGTATGGTGGAGTGTGCCTCACTTTCCAACTCATAGCTGGTAAGCTCATAAGAAAGAACCACTCCACACAGGTCACTGGGTTCGTGGTGGACCTCGTAGGAAAATGTGTGGAGGGAATGAAAATGAATTGGGTGAGTTACCTCGTCAATGAACTGGAAAAAGACTGTCGTGAAGATCAAGATTTGGGATACGAGATCCAATTCAACTGGCTTATCATGTTGATTTCATTTGTCGCCTGAAAAATGCCTAAATGAACTACCTTTCCAGAGATCGAACCATCGGAGCCGTTGACCACTAGGTTTTCTACCTTGTGTTACACCAATGATATGTCGAAGCAATGGCAGTTGAATGTTGTGTTCCATGCATGTTATCAACAACTGAAGGTTTCCATTGAATCATTTCCATGCACAACACCGCACACCTTGCACCAGTATAGACCAATAGAAAAATTCTGTGCAGATCCGCACTTCATCTATATCACTGTGCGCAGAGATGAGATCAAGGAAGAGTTGCAGTCATATTACAAGCTAACAGACGATGACATGGAGCAGATCACCAAGGAGTGGCCGAAAGAGTTCCTTGTACCTGTTGCTAATGCAGAACTCTCCAACATTGACACCATAGGAAGCCCCTTGGTTACCAGGGTCAAGCATGTCAGACAGCCCAGTGGGACGAAGAAGAAGAAGAAGCAGGCAAATGTCCATAATATAGAGACCGATGAGGAGGACAACGCCTCTGAATAAAATGGATCTGGCTCTCCCAGAGGAGGAGGAGGAGGAGAATACCAAGTAGATGGACAAGGAGGAGCGGATGAAGGAGAAAAGAAAGGAGAAGGAGAAGGTACACCGCCAAAAGATCCCCCTGCTCAAACAATAACACCGTAGAAGAGGAAGGTTTCCCCAAAAAAACCTTTAATAAGAAAAAAAATGTGTGCCAGTAAGCCCCAGTTAGAAGCAATGCTCACGAAAGATGACATCAGCTTGGTCCCTGGAGCCATGGAGGATGCTTCCATGAACATCTTGCAGAGATATGGAGCGAAGTAGGACGAACTATATGGCAGGATCAAAAAGGAATTAAACGAAATACAACAAGCTATAGGTTCCTTCTGTGCAGTGCCTACTATGCCTCCCTCATCACATAATAAAGAATTGGGGGACGAACCAACTCGAAGACTGGGAGATGCAACAGAGGCCCAACTTCAAAAAATACAGGAAGAGAAGGAGAAAGACAAAAAATCCTTGAAACAAGAGAAGGATGAAGCCTTAGAACAATTATGTGTAGAACAGTACTGTGTAACCGCCTATGAAAATGAAAACGAAGATTTTTAGGCAATGATCTAGGAGGACAAAGAGAAACTATAGAAA
The DNA here is from genome assembly GCA_000966675.3 of Picea glauca. Lineage (NCBI taxonomy): Eukaryota > Viridiplantae > Streptophyta > Pinopsida > Pinales > Pinaceae > Picea > Picea glauca. The sequence goes on along the minus strand of JZKD02S0255053.1, from coordinate 182,670 downwards.
GAAAAAGAGCAGTTTCTCACAGAACGGCCCGCAGTCAAGGAGGTAGTGAATAAAACATGTCTCTTTGTTCTAGGCTTCTCATAGGAGGACCAGGAGTTGGTTGAGGCTCAAGTAGTGAAGCTAGCTAAGACCATCCAACAACTTCAAGAAAAGATAGCAGAATTGGAGGCTTAAGCAGTGCTGGGCACCTCGCAGGAGGTACGTGACCAGAGGGAGGAAGCTGCCAAGAATGCAGTAGGAAGGATCATAGCCCTCACATCAAAATGAAAAAAACTGAGTAATAGAAGCATGCAGACATATGAACACCTTGCATAACATCCAGAGCTGAGGAAACTGGAAGTGCAGTTACAGGAGGCACAACAACAGGCATTCACCATGCAGGTGCAGATGAAGCTCCTCACCGCAGTTGAGAGAATGAAGAGATCTCGGGAACAACGTACATTTTAGTAAAAGATCACTTCCCTCCAGGGAAGGGTAATGGAAGTCATGCAAAATATGCAAAATGTGCAGGATGAAGCCTACAAGGTGTTCGAAGAAATTGAGGGACAAGGCTCGCAACTGGACCAAGTGGTTGGAACAGTAGAACAATGCCTGGAAGCGCCTGTTACAATGAAGATGATCCAGGAGCTCACTGAGCAGGAGGCTTAGGTGAAGAAGCAAGTCAAGGCAACTCAAGTTAAGTTCAAGGCCTTCAAAGCAGCGTTTCCCAGACCTGAGTGACTCAGGATGAGTCACATATGAGTGTTGGGGGCCTGTTGGCCCTTGACCAAGATATGAGGAAACCATGGTTAGGTTTGACCACTTTTTGGACTTCGACAGGCTGGTCGAAGATGGAGCACCCAGGCGGCACTGAGATCGCAGATCTCACTTGTTTTGTGGGTTATGTGGACCCAACAAGGGGTTCCTTAGGGTTTTTGTAATGGGTTAAGGGATGTCGGCCCATGGGTTCTCCCATGTTTAGGACTTTTTGTAAGGAATTGTAAAAGTATAAATCAATGTAAGAATGAATGGTATAAGGGTGATGTAGTAGAAAGTAGTTAAGTGCAAGTAGCTCAGGTTGCTTTGTGTAACCTAATGTGTATGTGTTAGGTTTTGTACTTGATAGAGAAGTTGGATCTTTGCCTAGACCCAATTTTGGAAGGAGGATCTAGTGCTCAGTGCGTAGATCTCCTGTCCTATGCAAATCTTGGCTCTGTGTCTTAGTGCACAAGAGCAGATGAATGTAAGATTCAGAATAATAATAAAGAAGATGAAGCAGTTGGTGGACATAGCCCCAGACTGGGGTGAACCACGTATATCTTGTGTCTTTAGTGTGCTTTGTGCTATGTTGTGCTTGTCAATTATCTGCTTAGTGCCTTTGTTATTATGCATGATAGATAGATCTAGCATAATAGATAGATCTGATGTAACTTAGTGCTTTACTTGTGCTTCATGAATGAATGCTAGATCTAACTCATTGTTATCTGCTAAGTGGTTGAAGTACTTAATATTTACTATTACTTCACCGATCTATTCTTAGGGAAGGTTCTGCGATGTTATTAAAGATAATGAACTAATGCATATCATCTTCTAAGTGTTACTAGAGTACTCTGCGAAGTGTTATTATCATAGATCTATGTCCCAGCTTGGTTACATACACCTGCGTCCTGTAACTCCCCCAGATTCTACCTCGGGTGAGACTTCGCCTGCTTCAGAGATGTTGTCGAAAGGGCTGATAGTTAGGGTTTGGTTGGTGTGTTGTTGAAGCATTGAACCCTAGGTATGCCCTTGTGCCAACAACCATCACAAACTGCAATATAAGATAACAACAATTGGTGGTCTTTATTGAAGAAACAAAGACAAACCAAAATCTATGCTATATAAATGAAAATGAAATCAAACATCTACACTATGCGTGCATGAAGAAAGAAAAAAACTATGCTACTCCTATTCCTACTCTATGCTACACTAGTTGAAGAGGGATAAGTGAAAGCATAGTGGAAATGAATCCAATCAAGTAACTCCAAAATGACAACCACATATTCAATCAAGGCCAATCGCAGAGAATGAAGCAGTGAGGGATGAATATAGGAAGAAGTGACTCAATTAAGTCTCCACCCAACAAGTTGAGTTTTTCAGCATTAGGATTGATGCTATAGGTAGACATGTAGGATTCCTCTAACCAAAATTCAATTCCACCATAGAATTTATAATGATCACTATATGGTCGTTGGAAGGATATCAAAAGCTAGTGATACACCTGATAAGAATCATAAGTGAAATTTGCGTGCAATGTATCTTGTGAGAGATTCTCATAGTGGGTGAAATAATTGATTCCAGGGGTTGAAGTAGGATAATGAGCATCTGACATAACTATCAGTTGAAATTGGATTGCCTCATTATCCAGGAAAATCCCCTTGGGTCCACAGTTTACATACTCTGCATGATGAGAGGAGAGATGATAGTCGATTGTTCAAGGGAAACATTGAGTGAAAGATGACTCAAAAGATTCTCCTATAACATCAATGAAATCATGTGAAGAGTGTTGGAGCATTGAGATAATATCCAAGGATGATTGATGAATTTTCCCTTGAAGATTAACATATAATTCCAAAGAAGATTTAGGTGGCAAAGGTTCTTGGATCGATGCAATATTTCTTGTGCCTCATATGGTGATGGGATATACATTCGATGTGATTTCTTTATGGAGAACCGAGACCTTGTTATGCCCTGCACACTTGTATTTTATGTGATTAACATCTGTGCATCAAGGCCAAAAATTTTAGATTGTGTAAGACCAACAATTGATAGATTAATACTCACATTTACATTCAGAACTAAATAGTAGTCATCGAAAATGGGGTTGTTGATATCAGATTGTGACTCATCATGTTCCAGAAATACAGATTGTGAAGGATTGATAACATTATGTGTCATGGATGGACTCCCATTAAGAAAGAATGGTTGATCGATACAGTTTGGGTACTATTATTGTTCTAGTTTGTAATATTCCAAATATAAAAAGTATGTAGAATAGAAATAAATAGATAGAAATGGCAGATGAACAACAATATAACCAGAACAACACCACAATAATACCAAAATGATAACATAATAACACCAGAAATAACACTTTGATTACCGAGAGCAATGTTCACTTGCTTATTCGAGGGGGAAACCTCCAGCAGAGCAGAGCTCTATTAAAATAATATCCAAGAAAAAAGTTCTCATACCCTTGACTCTTATTTATAATAAATATGTCTATCAAAAGAACCATCTAGAGGAATATCCTTCTAGAAGCAGAAGCTTCTATTAGGTCTTCTTACATTGGACTTATTCTTCCTTATTTCTAGGCCTCATTAATATTGACCTTTATTACATGGAAATATATTATTCTACCTACGTGAGGTGTTAGGTCCCTAACATGTCCCCCCCCTTAAAAACAACCTTGTCCTCAAGGCTTGAGATGGGGAAATTGCTGCAGAATGGTAGTTGGTTCCCAAGTGGCATCTATTGGAGTTGTATCTTTCCACTGGAGTAACACTTCCTTGATGGTTCGCTGACACAGCCGACGCTCACACTGGTCCAAAAATGCTTGTAGTTGTAGCCAAATGGAGCTTTCTTCATCCAACTCAGGAAGGTTGGTTTGAGTTTGACACTTATTTCCAATCACCTTCTTTAAGCAGGAAACATGAAAAACAAGATGGATCTTAGAATGATTGGGCAAAGATAACTAATAGGCCACCTGTTCCAGACGCTTGAGAACGATATAAGGACCATAAAATTTGGGTGCCATTTTCTGACAATGGTCAGCCTTGAGGGACGTTTTCTTGTAAGGTTGTCATCAAAGAAATACCTGACCTCCTTCTGCAAATTGATGTTCAGAGTGACCTTGATCTGCTTGTTGCTTCATGCGATTCTGGGCCATGAACAAATTCTCTTTCAGGGTACGGAGAATAGCCTCTCAAACTGTAAGTGTCTAGTCAACTGTCTAGACCTTTGAGACACTAGGAAAATATGAGAGAACTAAAGGTGGATTTTGTCCATATACCGCTTCAAAAGGAGTCATGTGCGTAGCTGTATTGTATGAAGTGTTGTACCACCATTCAACTAGTGGTAACCATTGAACCCACTGATTCTGCCTTTCCAATGCAAAACACCTCAAATATGTTTCCAAACATTCATTGACAACTTCAGTTTGACCACCAGTCTGAGGATGATAAGCTATGCTGAGATGCAATTAGGTGCCTTGTAGCTTGAATAGTTATTTCCAAAAATTGCTGCTGAAAGTTGGGTCGCGATCAGAAATAATAGAATGTGGCATGCCATGAAGCTTGAAGACCTAATCCATGAAATGTTGAGCCATAGTAGATGTTGTAAATGGGTGTTGAAGAGCACATAAATGAGCATACTTGGAAAGACGATCAACTACCACCATGATGACTGATTTATTTCCTGATTTAGGTAATCCTACAATACAATCCATAGAGATATCCCACCAAATAGCAGGTGGAATCGAAAGAGGTTGTAGTGTGCCAAGAGATTTGACAGTTTCACTCTTTTTGCGTTGACACACATCACATTCAACCACAAAATTATGAACATCCTATTTCATACCCTCCCATAAGAAAGAACATTTGACCTGGTCATAGGTTTTGGTAAACCCAGAGTGCCCATCTGTGGGTGTAGCATGAAGCTCAGAAAGTACCATGGATTTAAGTTTAGACTGTTTACTTAAATACAAATGACCTTTGTATCAAAGCTCATCATCGAGCCAAGAGTACCCTTGGGAAACTGGAGAATTGGACTGCAATTGTTGTATCATATGAAAACTTTTGGGATCATATAGCCATTCCTGGCGAACAACTTGGAGCCAATCTGGTACAATGAAAGAGACAGAAAAAAGAGACCCTTCATCTTCATATTTTTTGGAAAGTGCATCAACAACCACATTGTCTTTTATTTCTTTATAAATGATCTCATAATCATATACAAAGAGCTTAGTCACCCATTTTTGTTGCTCGATGGAGGAAAGACATTGTTCCAAAAAATACTTGAGGCTTTGATGATCTGTCTTAATTTGGAAGCGTTTCCCCAATAGATAAGGTTGCCAAAGATCCATAGCATGCAAAATAGCCAACATTTCCTTTTCATATATTGATTTTCCCAATTTTTTCTCGGACAGTTGTTTTCTGGTAAAGGCCAAAGGCCAACCCTCTTACATCAGGATAGCACCAATTCCTTTCTCAGAAGCATCACATTCCAGGACAAAGGTCTTTGTGAAATCAGGAAGGGCCAGGATTAGAGTGGTGCACATGGCCATCTTCAAGGTTTGAAAATCCTGAGCAGCTGCTGGACTCCAAGTGAAAGAATTGTTTTTAATGAGTGTAGTGAGAGGTGCCACAATATTTCCATAATTCTTAAAAAACTTGTGATAATAACCTATTAAACCCATAAATCCCCACAATCTTTTGAGAGTCTTTGGGTGAGGCCAATCTTGAATAGATTCAATCTTTTTAGGATCCACCCTGACGCCATCCATACCAACAAGATGACCCAAGTACTCTACTTCTGAGGCGAGAAAAGAACATTTAGATTGTTTGAGGAAAAGTTGGTGCTGAGAGAGTAGATGGAGAAATTGATCCACATGAGCAAGATGGTCTATCCAGGTTTTGTTGTAGATGAGGATATCATCAAAGAAAACTAACACAAAATGCTAGAGAAAAGGATGGAAGACATGATTTGTGAGGCTTTGGAAAGTGGAGGGAGCATTACACAAGCCAAAGGGCATGACCAAAAACACATAGTGGCCCTCATGAGTTCTAAAGGTAGTCTTAGGAATGCCTGCCTCTTTCATATAGATTTGGTGGTAGCCCAAACATAGATCAAGTTTAGTAAAGAACTGAGCGCCACTCAATTAATCCAAGAGGTCATCAATGCCAAGAATGAGATATTTGTCTTTAATGGTGTAACACCCTGTTTCCCCCAGTTTGTAAAAATAATTATGTTGGCCAAGAACTGTGGAAAACTCAAAGATGTGAATGTGTGATTCTGAATGGA
>JZKD02S0255053.1:153528-169011 GCA_000966675.3 Picea glauca | reverse complement strand
AGAGGGTTTCCCAGGATAAATGTTGTGTCTCTTGTGAATGTGTATTTCTCAGTGATCTTGTTCTTATGTTGCTCTTATCTATTGAAATGCAAAGAACTGTAATAATGGCATAAAAATTAACACTCTAGAACAAAATACAGAGTGAGTGATAGCAGAGAAGAAGGAGAGTAACCTTCGTTCTCGATCACTGAAGAATAGAGACAGAGAGTCTCAAGCATCGTGGTCTAGCTCGGGGGTGGCTAGTGGTAAATCCATTCGGAGTCCCTAAGCCTATGGTTGGGTGGAAACGAGCACCCCTCTCAACAGTTGCATCACACCTGATGTTTTTCTGATAAGTGTTATATCTTGTATCTTGAATTTAAATATTTTGACATGTATGCTCATGATTTGTGAAATTATGAATGATTTCTGTATAAGACTGTCTGTATGGTGTTTGATAAGAAATGGTGGCTGAATGCTTATATTAGGAAGACCACATATGAATTACGTATATATTTATATTCACATATATATATATATATATATATATATATATTGAATGGATTCAGTATTCAAGTCTGTTCTTGGGAAATTTATTCCCTTATTTGTCCCAAGGAATGCCCTGGATAGATCTTCCCACAGGGTCACCCTTTTAAAGTTTACCCAAGAATCTGCAGGAGGATTTTATGGCGTAAGTCTGAAAAACCCTGTATGAGAGAGAATGGTCCTCTTAGACTTAGGACATTTTGGTGTTTTGGCACCTGGGGTACCTGAGTATGAGGTTTCTTGTACTCGCAAGACCCGAAACCTCGATTCATAAAAGCCTGAAATGACGACGTGTGGATGAGTTAGGACATTTCGGTGTTTTGGCACTCGGAATACCCATGGGATTATTCTCTTGTACTCACAAGTCCCGAAATTCCGACTTGCGAAATCTAAAAATGATAATAGTATGGAGAAGTTATAAGATCTCAGAGTTTTGGTACCCGGGATACCTAGAAGCGAGTTCCTTGTACTCACAAGTCCCAAATCCCCAACCTGCGAAATTTTGATGGGTGAAATCCCAAAATAAATGCGCAGGTTAAGAGTTGTTACTTCGAAGTTTTGGCTCCTGGAAGATCTAGGTGCGAGGCCTCCCATTTGTGCACATCGCGAAACTTTGATTTGCGAAATCCCAAATTTGGTCGAGTGTATGAAGAGCGAGTGTATCGGCTTTTCGACATTCGGGTAGTCAAGGAGTGTGAATCTTCGACCTCTTGTATAGCGAGGTTCCGATATATGAAACCCCGACTCGTGGGATCCCGAATTGGCATAATATGACTTGGTTCGACATTTCGGCGTTTCGGTACCCAAAAGACCCAAGGGTAAGTTTCCCTTGTATTCGCAAGTCCCGAAATCCTGACTTGTGACATCCCAAAAAGATAGGGTGTGGAGAAGTTATCATACTTTGGTATTTTGGCACCCGGGGTGCCTAACTGTGGGCCCCATGTATTTGCCAATCTCGAAATCCCGATTAGCGAAATCCCGATGGAGGAAACCCTGAAAATAGTGGAGCAGGTTTAGAGTTTTGACGACTCAGAGTTTTTGGACTTCGGGAAACCTAGGAGTGAGACTTATTATTCTCACATAATGTGAAATCTTGAAAGGAGAAACGCCGAAATGGCTTAGCACGAATAATATTTTGCGTTTTGGTATTTTGGTACTCGAGATACCTATTGGCAAGTTCTCTTGTACTCGCCAGTCCCGAAAACCTGAAGTGCGAAACCCCGAAATAATAATAGTGCAGATGAGATGTGGTGTTTCAGTGTTTTGGCACTCGGGATACCCAATGGTAAGTTCTCTTGTCGTTGCATATCCTGAAAACCCGGTGTGTGAATTCTTGAAATAGGCTATATATCTATATCTATATCTATATCTATATATGCAGGTTTCGGAGTTTCGGCTCCCAGGAAACCCAGGTGCGAGACCCCCCCCTTGACATTGCATATCCTGAAATGTCGATATGCGAAACCTCAAAGGGTAGAACACCCAAAACTTGTTCCGGCTTGCTGTTAACCTTGTTAAGCGGTTAGACCCGTTTCGGGTTTTTGCCCTTCGAAAGACAAGAGAGAGGGAAATATTTGTATCGCGATTTTCTGAATCGCGAAAGCCGACGGGCACCTCCCCGATAAGGCCTGTGGTCATAGCCGTCGATCATATGAGTGAGGTTAAGGGATAGCAGGGTCTGTATCAGGCCCCGTAGGGATTTGGGGAAGTCTGTTCCTTGGAGATCAGAAGAAAAAGGCCGAAAATTTTGGATTTTTGTAGTGGGTGTGTTACAAATGGTGAGTTTGTTGAGAGCGCGGAAGTCAGGACACATGCACCAAGAAGATTCTTTCTTAAGGACCATGACCACAGGAGAAGATTAGGGGCTTGTACTAGGGCGGATAACACCTACATTGAGTAGTTCTTGAACCATTTTCTCAATTCCATTTTTTTGGGAAAAGGGGTGACGATAGGGACAGATATTGGGAGGAAGGCTTCCTGGGACAAGGGGGATGGAATGATCATGGACACCATGAGAAGGAGGGAGTCCATGGGGAGTGGAAAAAACCACTTGATGTTTAGAGAGGATATATTGGAGGTCATGAGACATAGAGGGTGTCTCAGTGGCTTGTATGGCATGGAGTTGGGCAATAATGCCAGAATGACCTTTTTTGAGTAGCTTTTGCATGCGATGGGAACTAATGATCTTTGGGGAACTGACGATGATGCCTTGGAACTTATATTGTTGGCCCTTCTGGTATAATTGCATAGTTAATTCCTTAAAATCCATGAGAATGGGACCCAAAGTCCTTAGCCATTATGCACCCAAGACAATGTCACAACTGCCCATGTCGATAGCAAACATATGATATTTCAAATTCTATTCACCAATTTGGAGACACACATTTTCACAACACCCTCAACATTTCATGGACCCACCACTGGCAATCATGATTTGGAAATTATTGACTGCTTAGATATAACAATTAGTTTCTTGGGCAATGCGTCGATGAATAAAATTATGGGTACTTCCAATATCAATAAGAATGATGACCTTCCTATGCTTGATGTAACCAATTAGTTTGAGGGTTTGGGGAGTAGAGAATCCAGTGGGAGCATTTAGGGAAATGAGTGGTTCTACTTCAAGAGGGTTTGCGGGAGGGGTTATGTCAGTGGGTTTAGGCGACATAGATGCAAGGGGAGCCTCAACATCCTTTTCTAAAAAATCCTCCGAGATGGCCATAAAAAGATTTTGTTCCTTACACTTGTGTTCTGGAAAATATTTTTCATCACAATTATAACAAAGGCCTTTGATTTGGTGTTCATCCATTTTGGCCCTGGTCAATTTCTAGATCTTTAGTGGAGTAGAAGGAGGAGTGGGAGTTACTGGTTTAGTGCGAGGAATAAAGGAGGGTTTGTGTTTTTGAGAAGAGACAACATGTTGTGCTTCATTATCTCTTTTAGTATCATCCACCCAACTCTGAGGCTAAGCCATGAGGACATGAGCACAAATATCATCCTTGAGGCCACTGATAAAACACTCTTAGAAAAAAGCATCAGACATGCCCTCTGTACAAAAATCTAGTCGCTCAAAAGAAACTATAAATTCTTCCACTGTGTCAGATTGTTTCAACATTGTCAAACGACCTAAATGGTTGGTGTCAGTGTGAAAGCGTTCATAAAGCTCTTCCACAAAGTGTGTCCAAGCCACATACCCTTGGTGCACATTTTTTCTTCATTTCCACCATTGCCAATGTTCTTGATCTAGATGGAGAACACCATACCGGAGTTTGGCCAACTCATCCATAATTCCATACAAAGAGAAATAATGTTCCATTTGAGTTACCCAGTGAGTGGGATCCGATGCATCAAATTTGGTCACATCCACACGTGAAAGGCGTAGGTCACGCTGAAAGTGATGGGGTTGAAAATTTTGGGAATGAGAGGAAGTTTCACCTTCGGTATGCAAAGGCGGGTCAGATAAGGGAAGATCTACATGGATATGCAACTTGGCGTAGATCGTCATAGCAACAGATTCAAGCTGGGTAGTAATGTCTTGTTTGACTTCCTTGAATGAGGAAGCGACTAAAGCAACGATGGGGGAATGCATTTTTTGATTGATGGAGAGAATATTGGCACTAATCTATCACACTTCTTGTTGGGTTTCTGTGAAATTATAGTGCAATGTATTGAAGTGAGCTTCCAAGTCTTGGCTATGGGTATGGGCCATGATAATGAGGGAACATGAAAAGGGGCGGGTGGGACCTCACATAAAATGGGTTATGGGTGAAGTGTATCACAATGACCAAGGCGACGGATTGAATCTAATGGGGTAAATCCCAAATAAGGGTCTTGGAAGAGGGTTGGGTCCACAATTTTTTTTTTCTTTCTGAAAAATGATAGGTATGACTGCAATAAGGGTGAAGAGAGAAATCCAACAGAATAAGTATCAAATAATGGTGCCAACAGGATCCAAACTTTATTTTTTTTTTACTCCTGTGGAGTTATACTCTGATCTGAAGAATACTACAGTGATGAAATGTCCAAATGCTTAATAGGAAGAAATGTGTAGTAATTTTGCAACTCGAATGCATGATACATAGTTGCACCGCAATAGATCTTGTCTGTTCTATTTTCATTTCCATCCGAAGGGTTAAGTATTCAAGGGTTCTATAGACAAGGGTTTTCCCTGTGCTATAGCTCTCTCATATATGTGCGGGGTACAACACTAGTACTCAATCCAATATTTTAGGGCACTAACTAGGAAGGCTAGACTGTACCCTTAGCCATACTACCTGACTACCCCAGGTACTAGAGAGTATCTTCCCGAGTGTTATTCTCAGTGGCACTATAGCAGTCAAGTGGCCGATCAGTTTATCTATGGAGGGCTTCAGGAGATCTAGGTAGATCCATATACAAGTGTTGTCTGATGCGCTACCACTCGAAGGGGTACCAATATGGGTTACAAGGGTGGCCAATAGATGTGAGTTTAAGTACCACTTGTATTTCCTACGTGTATGAATCTCCGACCGCGGGTTTATGTGCGTATCAACAGATCTTTATAGCTTAAAGATGCCAAAATACGTCTCTACTCTGAAAAAATTTAACCCACGATTTTCTGCCGAGGAAGGTGTTCTGATACCACTTGTAATATTCCAGATATAAAAAGTATGCAGAATAGAAATAAATAACTAGAAATGGAAGATGAACAACAATATAACCAGAAAAAACACCACGATACTACCAAAATGATAACATAATAAGACCAGAGATAACACTTTGATTACCGAGAGTAATGTTCACTTGCCTCTTTGAGGGGGCAACCTCCAGCAAAGCAGAGCTCTATTACAATAATATCCAAGACAAAAGTTCTCATACCCTCGACTCCTATTTATACTAAATATGTCTATCAAAATAACCATCTAGAGGAAGATCCTTCTAGAAGCAGAAGCTTCTATTAGGTCTTCTTACATTGGAATTATTCTTCCTTATTTCTAGGCCTTATTAATATTGACCTTTATTACATGGAAATGTATTATTCTACCTACGTGAGGGGTTAGGTCCCTAACATAGTTTATCATTCAATGTTTCATCATTAAAAGAACAATGTGAGGATTGTATTGCATGATAAACAAATGGGTTCTCATGCTGGTAGTTATCATCAAATGGATTTGTATAAAGTGGATGAAGATCTTCTTATTCTAAAAATGACGGGATTTCTTCAATGAGGGATTTGTCACAGACTAAAGTATATTCATGATTCTCTGAAGAGGAGACGATAAATGGTTCACACCTCGAGGTTAAAAGGTCTAAGATTTTTGATGAGGAATCCCCGACAGTCGTGTCGAAGTGAGGCTTAGATATTATGTGCCCAACATCCTTCATGGTAGGATTTGAATCTTATGAATGAGAGATGGTTTGATCATCCATATCGCACCCTTTAGACATAGAAACAAGACATGAAAACCAATTAAGGATTTGTTGGTCTGAGGTTTTTTCATTTTCAGGAAATCTATAATAAATATACATAACTCTTAGAAAGAATTTATCCACATATTCGTTCTCGAGGATACAAATTTCTGCAAGTTCATCAAAGAGTTCGTCATAGACATAATCTTCATGACCAACGATAAACATTTCCATAAATTGTTTCCAACTATGAATCAATTTCGATGGAAACGTCCTAAACCATGTTTTAATTCACCCTTCGAATGTGAGGATGAATAGTCGACATGTTTCATTGTCCTAAACAATCTTGAGATTTCGACGAGTGATGTCAAACTGATTGAGGTGCATGAGTGAAGAGACATGCCCTTAACCACAAAATTTAGATTTTGACAAGAGATCAACGGTCTTGGTTGGGATTTTCTCGGTGGGACTTAGAAGACTCAAAGGGTCATCCCATACATAGATACAAAGAAGAGCCCTGGTTTGATTAATAGTTGAGTGAAATGACACCACATGGCCAGGCTTGTCATCTAGCCCTTTCTCTAGTGCCATTTCTGTTGATGGGTTCAAAATATCCCTTTGTCAATAGCAGGGGTTACCCCCGATAAGAAGTCCCAATTAGGCCTCTCAATATTTGGAATAGGGAAACCATCCGGTTTTTGGCTCATAAGCCATCACTGTTTTTGGTTTTACCGGTTGTGGCCCGATCCACCGATGAAGGTGAATGATGGATGGTTATGCAAATGAGAGATGTAGATGAAGACTATGTAAATGCATGAAAGAAATCTAACCTACTCTAAACCTATCTTATCATAGCCAGGGAAAAATTATCATAATTGAATGAGTTGTGATGAAACTAAACTATGCATAAACCCTAATTAGATAGTTGTCATAAAGGTGCATAGTTAGAAATATATGCATACAAGTCTATAAATATAAAATTATAGGTCATATTTCTACATACATTCACAACTCAAATGCTTAAGAAAGAACAACAAAACTGTAAAAGTAACATAGATTACATCAGATTAGTCCATAAGAAAACATGTCCTTACATCCCATGTGAATAACATACATTTCACTTGAATTAGTTCACACTAGAATAACAACACACACAAGTTATTCTCTCTATCAAAATATGGCCCAAAGGACTTCTCAATATTAGTTATTTCAGCAATAGTACATCAAAGCTCCAAGGAGTGGATTCTCAATTTTAGTTGACAATGTATTTCCAAAATAGTTTAGAAATGTACAATGTTTTAAGAGCCAAGAACCCCTCTCTTGGATATAATTCAAGTATTTATTAGAGTCCAATGTGACTCTTGGGATTCCACCTTCCCCTGTGACCTTTCATTTACCAACATTTGTTTTTATTCTCTTTGTGATGATGAGGGGACAAAAAAGTAATTACATTTCAAATTTTTCTTCTAACACTAGTGGGTCATCATGGATTTTGGTTGTAGTGCACCTCATCTATCATAATGATTGGCTCGAACATTGGGGCATCCAATCATTATAGTGTTTGGACTCTTTCCTCAATCGTTTGAGCCCGATTTCCTTTGTTTCTCCTTTGTCGCTGCTACAATTATTGTTATTCTTTCTTTGTCGTCCTTGATCATAGATCACATCATGAGGATATTGAGTACAACCTCCCTTCAGCATTGGTACATGGCACCATTTCACATACAATAGATAAGTGGTTTAGAATAAAAATATTAAAAACAAGCATCCAAACCCATAAAATTGAAGCATTAACTAATTGAAATTTCCCATAAACTTCCCAAATCACATAACCGAGAAGTTGTATAAATCACATCATAAGGAGACCTCGACCTCCCTTGAGCATTGGTACATGGCACCATTCCACATACAACAAATGAGTGGCTTGAATAAAAATATTAAAAGCAAGCGTCCAAACCCATAAAATTGAAACATTAACTAATTGAAATTTTCCATAAACTTCTCAAATCACATAACCAAGAAGTTGTATATCTGAGAGACCTTTCCAAGGGTATAAGGAACACCTGAAATGGACACCTGTGCCAAAAGTTACTACTAAAAGAAGAAAGGAAGTCCGCTGGAAGTCCACGGGGGATCGTTACTATTTCAGAGTAGTTTGCATGAACTTCTCGGCTGTGTACCGGAGCTCACCACACGAATTATTCCAAATGGTGTCAGTGCACATACTTTAAAGAGTAAGTGGTCGTGAAAATCTTTGTTTGTGCCCCTGCCATAATAATAGGAATCCTCGATTGAAAGTGTCACATCCTCATTACTCTGCTCTAATGCATGCCACCAAAGATTATGCACAAGCCGATGTCTTTCAACCTTACTGTAGAAACATGGCTTATGCATATATCATATTCCCCGAACTTGTCAAGAATCCATACAACATTTCTCTTTGCAACTTCGTATCTAGGTTCCGCAACAATTGAGTACAATAGTAGAGTTCTGTCGATTTGGCCTTTAAAGTAACATTCTAAAGCTCATTTTAATAAGGATCCTCAAGGTATTCTCTCTGACACAGGATTTAGAAACCCTAATCATATGTTTTTTCTTCTCGTGCCATGTATCACGCAAGATTTGATTTGAAATTTTCCCTTGTCTTCGGTTGACCAGAGGTTTTCCTTTGGACGTCGCCGGTGTAGTCGGTCGAGTTTTTTTTAACCTCGCCAAAGCACGTTGGAGTACTTTTTGTTAACTTTTCCGATCTTAGTTCGCAGCTATGACCCTCATCGCTGTCGGTCGTAACCAAGTTGGCGCTTAACATACAGACTACACACTTATGATTGCTGCCAATACCATCCTCGTTCCATTTTCGTGGCTGCCATTTTTCAATTGGAAGCTATTTGCTGATTTGTCTTGGAGTGATTTTACCCTCCTTTCTTATGAACATAATCGCTGAGAGAAGCATTCCCGATTGGGGACCGTGGAAAATAAATACATTTGAATTGGGATTTGTCTTCGTCTTTTTTTTTTTTTTTTGATGATAATGAAGATGCAAGGATATTAAAATATTTGAGAGCGGTTTACATTATAGTTGTTGAACTATCCAATAATAATAATAATTTATTTTTAAGATTACGGTTAAGCTAGATATCAAATTGGTGTATGAGACTTTTTGTTTGTAGGACAAGGACTCCTTCTACCTAGCAATTTGATTGATAAAATCTACCGTATATACATTCTATCTCTCTGGATTTGAAATTGTAACCTTTATCGATCATTCTTTCTTTCATATATTTCTATATCGATCATTCTTTCTTTCATACAAGTTCGTATAGCTCTGGTGTGGAAAAGAAAACCCTTAGCAAGAACTAATAAACCCTTGCGTTCAGAGGCAGGTTAAATACATTCTAAATATATGACCTGTCCACTAAGCTTCACCTTGAACTAAATGACTGTCCGAACCATATCGGCTGCAGATTTGGCCACGTGGGTGATGTTTAAAGGATGTTCCAGGTTGGTTCTTCCCCTTGCAAGAGATCTCAATTTTGCAGTCTCTTGGTTCGCTTAGTGTATTCATGCCGTCTACTAGAGGCCTAGCCTGCTCATCGCAATTTCGTTCTAGTTTAGATTTTGCAACTGAGAAGCTCGAAAAACTGAAGCCCATTTCTTTGAGATCCCACTATAGCTTCCTAAAAGGGACAAGCACCAGCATCTTCCATCATCCAATGAACTAAAATGAATCATGCAGAGAAAGAAGGCGGATAAATCCATTCACAAGGATGAAGTTGCGTCGCTCAGTAAGTATAGTTCGTCTTATTATCGTTCCTCCTCATTAGAATAGGAGGGCTTACTTTTGCTATGGGTGGTTCAACGTCTCCAAATCATTTGTAAAGGAAGACTTGGGTATTTCCATATATTATAGATCCTATTGAGTACCTTTGGTTGTAAATGGTAAGCTTCCCAGTATCATTTCCTTATATTTCTTCCCTCGAGCATTTACTCAAGTGTGTTTATGGGTGAGATAATAAAAAATGGGAATAGCAACTACACCCTTCCGTGTTTAATATCAAGATCGAGAGGCAGTTTACCGTACAAGAGTTTAACAGGATCCATTTCCAGTTACGAAGACAGCTGAAACATTCATATCGCATGGTTAAGAAAGAACTTCTTTATCTATATGCGTGTTGGGGATAGAGAGAACCCATAATCGTGGATTTAAGATGGAAACCCTAAAAATAGTGTCTTTAACCACGTTGATTTATGGAGAAAGTGAGATGGAACACAAAGATTTTTTTTTTAGATTTTATTAATATTTGTGAAATATTAAAAGGGAGAGTAGAGTAATATACATAAATAATAATAAATGACTGAGTATATTAGTACATTTCGACTTTATTATATAGAGATTATAGGTTGTTATCAGATCTAACTTATTCCAAAGATAAATGGAGAGGTTGAAATATCTCAACCAAACACCAAACTAAGATCTCACAAGCTCAAAAAACCTCCTAAGAATAGGATCACACAACTCATGTAGAGATTGATTCTCAATACATTAGCAAGCATATTAGATAAGTAGGAATTATATATTCCAACACTCTCCCTTAATAACTACTTATCTAAATATCCATGTACCACTTCCTCATTACAGAGAGTGAAGGAGAAGAGAATCTGGTCATTGGATCGAAGAGCTTGATTTATTAGAAGCTGTGATTTTATTTTGGATGGTTGTTTCTACTAATGGCGAAAGTGCAGAGTTCCAAGTTTGAGGTGGAAAAGTTCAGTGGTAAGAATAGCTTTGCGCTATGGAAGCTTAAGATGCGAGATCTTCTTCTGCAACAAGGATTGCAAAAGGCCTTGGCTGGAAAGTCAAAGAAATCAACAAGCATGAGAAATGAGGACTGGGAGGATCTAGATGCAAGTGCCCTCAGTACTATTTGTTTGTGCCTGGAAGATGAGGTGTTGTTTAACATCACTAAAGAGGCAACAAAATCATGTTTGTGGACCAAACTGGAGAGTCTGTGTATGACAAAGGACTTTTCAAACAAAATATTCTTGAAGAGGCAGTTGTACAACTTGCAGATGAAAGAAGGTACGCAAATTATTGATCACTTGAATGTCTTCAATACTATCATTTGTCAATTAGCTAATATGGAAGTAAAGTTCGAAGATGAGGACAAGGCGATTACGCTACTGTGTTCATTGCGTGGGTCTTGGAATCATCTAGTCAAAACTGTGTGGTTTATCACAACAGATGCCATTGATTATGACACCGTTGTGGGAGCTTTTTTGTCTAAGGAGATAAGGAAAAAATCCGGTAAAGAAACCTCAACAGTAGAAGCAATGGTGGTCAGAGGTCGATCTACAAAAATAGGGCAAAGTCAGAGGGGTACGTCAAGGTCTAAGTCAAGAGGCAAGAAGAGTAAGCATAAATATTGGTGCTGTGGAAAATCTGGGCATCTCAAGAAGGATTGTTGGAAAAGACAGAATGCATCTAAGGAGGACTCCACAAAAGAATCAAAGGAAGCTAATGTAGCAGAAACAATTTCAGGTTCTAGTTTAGGCATGTTTGATGAGGTATTGTCTACTTGTGATGTTTCACATCAACATCAGCATTGGTTGTTAGATTCTAGTGCATCCAACCACATGCATCTTCATAGAAATTGGTTCTCAAATTACCAATCTATTGATGATGGTGTTGTTTTTATGGGAAATGTTTTTTCTTGTAAAATTGTTGGAGTTGGTAGAATCCAGATTAAAATGCATGATGGTTATGCAAGAACATTAACAGATGTAAGGCATGTACCCGAACTTAGAAAGAAATTGATATCTTTGGGAATTCTAGATTGTGTTGGTTACAAGTGTAGAACTCAAGGTGGAGTATTGAAGGTGTCCAAAGGCATCTTAGTAGTCATGAAGGCAAAGAGGATCGGGAACCTTTACCATCTTGAAGGAAGAACAAAGGTAAATCAAGCAGTGGTAGCATCTGAAGATGCAAGTGACTCTGTTCATTTATGGCATCGGTGTTTAGGTCATATGAGTGAGAAAGGGCTTAAGGTATTGGTTGATCGTAAGTACTTCTGAGTTTGAAGTTTCCGAATTTGAATTTCTGCAAGTATTGTGTTTTTGGAAAACAATGTAGACAAAATTTTAAAGAAGGGAGGCATATAAGCAAAGGTATCCTTGATTACATTCATTCAGATGTTTTGGGACCATCCCCTATAGTTTCTCTTGGAGGATCGTCATATTTTGTGACATTTATAGATGATTACTCTAGGAAGGTTTGGGTCTATTTACTTAAAAGAAAAGTTGATGTATTTAATAGTTTTAAGCAATTCCGGGCTTTGGTTGAAAAGAGCACTGGCAGGTCAATCAAGCGTTTAAGGACAGATAATGGAGGTGAGTTCACATCTATGGAATTTGAGAACTATTGCAAGGAACTTAGGATCGAAATACATAAGACCACAATTTTTACTTGCTAGCAGGAAAATCCCCCTATAACTATACCAAGGTTTAGGATATAGATAGAGAAAATGACCATCTAAAAGTAAACCTAGCTTCTACACTACCCAAAACATACCAAAATAAATGAAAAGAGAGCAGTAGAAAAGAAGATCGATAACTTTACCTTTTATCCCATGTCTAGTGATGATCTGCTCAAGCTCTGTAGTTCCAAAGACTACAAGTCTCCTATCAAAGCTAACCTGCATCCAAGACTAGGATAACAAGGCAACAAGCATGCTATCTCTATTCATAAATTAGGGTTAGATATCAAATGTTACGTATAAATCAAATAAATGACACAAAACATCATCATTTGGGATAGGGAAAAGAGATTATTTTATTCATTAAAAAAAGACCGAAACTTAGAATCCTTGCCAGCCACCGTTCCACGAACCTGGTTTGGGCTGGACCTCTTTAAAATGCTCTAAGTGCACCTTCAATAATCCTCTTCTCACAATATATTAATCACCTCAAGGAAAGGGAATCTATTAAATGGAAGAAAAGGGGATAAAGAGGGAATGTTGAGGCAGTAATTCACAAAAGGTAGCAAATGCTTGGGCAAGGAAGGGAAGTGAAATTGGGCAGAGTTTCATTGTTATTATGCTTGGTTGTGAAATGAGACCTGAACACCTCCTTTATATGACAAAAGGATGGTTATTCGGTTGGGGGATGGACTATAGCAGGTCAATTGGTTGGAAAACCTCCAATAGCCTGTGAATTCCACCGAATTCCTTACAACTTTTTATTTTTTGCAACTTTTGGAGGTATACGCGGGCTGTGTATTGTGAAACAAGTGTAAGCATGCGAGATTTATAGCATGAAACAAGCGTATGTACACAGGATTTAGTGGTGCAGGGCATGTACATGCTCTAAAAATTGGTTTTTTAAGTAGAGCTCCTTAGTAGTGATTTGACAAATTATGCAAGTAAGAGGGCCAATGCCATGTATGCATGAGTAGGGAATTTTAGGGCTATAACGGGTTCCCCCTAATGTATGATCTCAGAAGAGTAACTGATGGTCGAAATACATTACAACAACTTTACCAATGCACAAAATTGAGTGAGCCCGGGACAAGAGTTCGGGAGGTGCCATATGCAAAATAACAATTGTCTCTCTGAGGCAAGCATACCAATGCTCGGGATGAATTAAATCATGGATTCCAATCAAATACACTGCAGATCCATGTCATATAACTATATAAAGTGTAGCTGCGAGTGTTATAGAAAGATTTGCCTCATCCTATGCAATCTTTCACAGAAGGCCTTTTTCCATTTCCCCATGCAGACTTATCATCCATGTTTATAAAATCCAGAGCTAAAAATAAATATTTTTCCACATGTACACATCTTGCCTACTATACAACATCCGTATACACAGGCTGCTGCACTATAACTCACGTACATCAAGATTTGTTCCAGAAAATGAAAATTAATGGCGGGTTTCCAGGTCACGATATGAGATCTATGTTCCTTGGCCTTCCATATATTGGAAACGTTCTGAATCAACCCTTCAGTTCCATTTTTTAAGGCTATAAATGGGCCAATTCTAAGCAATGGAAAGAGGAGAAAGAATTCAACTTTGAGAGAAAAGTTACTCTGGAGAAATTATTTACTTCATATTGAGTCTGCATCCCTTTGTCCTTTAAGTTTGAACACAATGTTCATCCCCCAAGCTCTTCCCTTATTGATTGAGAACCTCATTTTTTCTCTCTTATGAGATTTCCTTTGGTGGATGATTGAAGTGGTGGAGGCCCAGCTGGAAGGAACTTAGTTTCTCGGTTCCAAACTGTGTCAACACGGAAGTCTATAACATTTTCACTTTTGTTGATCATATATTAATAGAAATACTCTTTTTCTGTCCAATTGATATCTTACAAATATTTGAATTATTATTCCATGGGAGTATTTGTCATGTTTATTAATGGATTATGCTATTGAATGTTCTAACATCATCTAATATCACCATATGATTTCTTTGCTTGGTTGTTGAGGACTAGTTGCATGTGTTAGGGTCCTAACCTACACATAGATACATCAATATATTCAGATGTAATAAAGGTCAATATTAATAAGGACTTTCAATAAAATAGAATAAGGCGGATGTAAGAAGACCTAATAGAAGCTTCCACTTCTAGGAAGATCTTCCTCTAGATGCTTCTCTTGATAGAAATATTTAGTATAAATAAGGGTCGAGGGTATGAAAACCCTAGCTTGGGGATTATTGTAACAGAGCGCTACTTGACTGGAGGTTGCCCCCTCGAAGAAGTCCGTGAACATTGCTTTCTGAATCAAAGTGCTATTTCTGTTGTTGTTCTTATATCATTTCCGTGTTATTGTGGAGATTATGCTAGTTATATTATTGTTATTCTGCCATTTCTAGCATTTTATTTCTGTTCTGCATACTTTTTATATCTGGTATATTACAAGTGGTATCAGAGCACTTTCCTTGGTAGAAATCGTGGGAATTTTTTTTTTCAAGGTAGAGATGTATTCCAACGTCTTTAAGCCACAAAGATCTGTCGTTACGTGCATAAACCCGCGGTTGAGGGATTCATACACATAGGAAATATAAGTGGTTCTTAAGCGCACATCTGTTGGCCACCCTTGTAACCCCTGTTGGTACCCCTTTGAGTGGTAGCGCATCAGACAAAGCCTATGTACGGATCGACCTAGATTTCCTGAAGCCGTCTTTAGATAAACTGATTGGTTTTCTGACTGCTATAGTGCCATTGAGAACAACACTCGCGAAGATACTCTCTAGTACTTGGGTAGTTGGGTAGTACGCCTAAGGGTACGGTTTATCCTCCTTAGCTAGTGCCCTGAGATATTGGGCCAAGTATTACTGTTGGACCTCGCACGTATATCAGAGAGCTATAGCATAGGGAAAACCCTTGTCTGTAGAACCCTTGAATACCTAACCTTTGGGGGACAAAAACATAAACAAATTAAAACAGACAAGATCTATTGCCACGCAACTGTGTTCGGGTTGCCAAGTAAATACACATTTCTTTCTGGTTAAGAATTTGGGGATTTCATCACTGCAGTATTCTTCAGACCGGAGTATAACTCCGCAGGTGTA
>JZKD02S0255053.1:117306-153478 GCA_000966675.3 Picea glauca | reverse complement strand
CAAAAAGAAGTGAAACAACTCAGTGCTACTGTTGCCTCCATCGATTCATCCATCAATACAACCATAAATACAACCATCCAGTCCTCAATGGAGGAAGTCAAACAAGAACTGACCAACTAGCTTTAAATTGTCTTTGCATCACTCTGCACCAAACTAAAGATCCCTAGAGATGACCCTTTCTCTGATGCACCTCCAAAGACTGAAGGTGAACATTCCTCCCATTCCCATACCTTTCAGCACCATCACTTTAAACGTGACTTATGCCTTCTGCGGGTGGATGTGACCAAATTTGATGGCTCGGACCCCACTAGTTGGGTCACCCAAATGGAACATTATTTCTCTTTATACAACATTACAGATGACTTGGCCAAACTCCGGTATGGTGTTCTCCATCTAGATCAAGAACGTTGGCAATGGTGGAAATGGAGAAAAAATTCCTGTCAAGGGTATATTGCTTGGACCTAATTTGTGACTGAGCTTTATGAGTGCTTTGAAAATGACACCAACCATTTGGGACATTTGACAAAGTTGAAACAATCAGGAACAATAGAAGACTTCATAGCTGCCTTTGAGCACCTGGATTTTTGAACAGAGGGCATGACTGATGCTTTCTTTTGAGAGTGTTTTATTAGTGGCCTCAAGGAGGAGATTCGGTCCCATGTCCTCATGGCTCGACCTGCGAGTTGGGTGGAGGCTACTAAAAAATATAAAGAAGCACAACATGTTGTATCCTCTCAAAACCGTAAACCCTCCTTTATCCCTCGCCCTAAAACCATAAATCCCACTACTCCCTCTGCCCCATTAAATATCCAAAAATTGACCAGGGATGAAATGGTTGAACACCAACTCAAATTCCTTTGTTATAATTGTGATGACAAATATTTCCTGGGCCACAAGTGTAAGGAACAAACTATTTTTATGGCCATCTTTGAGGATATTTCATAAGAGGATGTTGAAACTCCCCTTGTGCCTGAGTCACCTGAAATCACTGACATCACCCCTCCCTCAGACCCTCTTGAAGTGGAACCAACCATTTCCCTCAATGCTCTCACTGGCTTCTCCACCCCCCAAACCCTCAAGTTAATCGGTTACATCAAGCATCAAAAGGTCATCATTCTGGTTGATAATGGAAGCACCCATAATTTTATTCATCCCTGCATTGCCCAAGAAACTCATTGTTACATCCATGCTGTCAACAATTTCCAAATCATGATTGCCAACAGTGGTTCCATGAAATGTGGAGGGCGCTGTGAAAATGCTCGTCTCCAAATCGGTGACTACCACCTAAAATCCCATATGTTTGCTATCGACATGGGCGGTTGTGGCATTGAGTTGGGTGCAGGCTGGCTAAGGACTTTGGGTCCCATTCTCATGGATTTTAAGACATTAACCATGCAATTCGACCAGGAAGGCCACCAATATAAATTCCAAGGCATCACTGTTGGTTCACCCGAGGTCATTAGTTCCCATCACATGGAAAATCTGCTTAAAAAAGGTCATTTTGGTGTCATTGCCCAACTCCATGCCATACAAGCAACAGAGACACCCTCAGTGCCGGAAGACCTCCAAGCCCTCCTTTCTAAACACCAAATGGT
Organism: Picea glauca; assembly: GCA_000966675.3. NCBI lineage: Eukaryota > Viridiplantae > Streptophyta > Pinopsida > Pinales > Pinaceae > Picea > Picea glauca. The sequence continues at coordinate 151,883 of JZKD02S0255053.1, read as the reverse complement.
ATTTTCCACTCCTCAAGGACTCCCTCCTTCCTGCGATGTTCATGATCATTCCATTCCCCTTGTACCTGGAAGCCTTCCTCCCAATATCCATCTGTATCGCCACCCCTTTTCAAAAAAAAATGAAATTGAGAAAATGGTCGAGGAACTCCTTACTGCAGGTGTTATCTGCCCTACTACGAGCCCTTACTCTTCTCCTATAGTCATGGTCTTGAAGAAAGAAGGTTCTTGGAGAATGTGTCATGACTTCCGTGCCCTCAACAAACTCACCATTAAAGACAAATTTCCCATTCCTGTCATTGATGACCTCTTGGATGAATTGAGTGGCACCCAATTCATTACTAAACTTGATCTTCACTCGAGCTATCACTAGATATGTATGAAGGAGGAAAACATTCCCAAAATGGCCTTTCGAACTCATGAAGGCCACTATGAGTTTTTGGTCATGCCCTTTGGCTTGTGTAATGCCCCCTCCACCATCCAAAGCCTCATGAATCATGTCTTTCGTCCTTTTCTTTGTCATTTTGTATTAGTTTTCTTTGATAATATCCTAATCTATAGGAGAACCTGGACATACCATGTTACTCATGTGGATCGAGTTCTCCATCTACTCTCTCAGCACCAACTTTTCTTGAAACAGTCTAAATGTGATTTTGGTGCCTCAAAAGTAGAATACTTAGGTCATCTGGTTGGCAAGGATGGCGTTAGGGTGGATCCGAAAAAGATTGAAGCTATGCAAGATTGGCTGCTCCCAAAGACTCTCAAAAGATTGCATGGATTTCTGGGCTTAACAAGGTATTATTGCAAGTTTGTTAAGAATTATGGCAAGATTGCAACACCTCTCATGGCTCTCCTCAAAAAGAACTCTTTCACTTGGAATCCAGCCATTGCTCAAGCTTTTCAAACCTTGAAGACAACCATGTACACCACTCTGGTTCTGGCCCTTCCTGATTTCACAAAGACCTTTGTGTTGGCATGTGATGACTCAGGGAAAGGAATTAGTGCTGTCCTTATGCAAGAGGGTCGACCTTTGGCCTTCACCAACAGGCAACTATCTGAAAGGAATCTAGGCAAACCCATCTATGAAAAGGAAATGTTGGCTATTCTTCATGTCATTCATCTGTGGCTCCCTTATCTCTTGGGGAAACGTTTCCAAATTAAGACATACCATCAAAGCCTCAAGTACTTTTTGGAACAACGCATTTCCTCCCCGGAGCAACAAAAATGGGTGACTAAGCTCTTTGGATATGATTATGAAATCATTTACAAGAAGGGAAAAGACAATGTGGTGGCAGATGCACTGTCCCAAAAATATGAAGAAGAAGGATCCCTTTTTTCTCTTTCCTTCATTGTACCAGATTGGTTCCAAGTTGTGTGCCAGGAATGGCTACAAGATCCCAAAAGTTCTCATCTGATCCAGCAATTGCAGACCAATGCTCTAGCTCCCCTAGGGTACTCTTGGCTTCAGGATGAGCTTTGATACAAAGGCCGCTTGTATTTAAGTAAATAATCAAAGCTTAAATCCATGATACTTTCTGAGCTTCATGCTACACCCATAGCGGGGCACTCCAGGTTCACCAAAACCTATGACAGGGTCAAACATTATTTTTTCTAGGATGGTATGAAACAGGACATCCGTAATTTTGTCGTTGAATGTGAGGTGTGTCAACTCAATAAGGGAGAAACAATCAAATCTCCGAGAACACTACAACCGCTTCTGATTCCACTTGCTATTTGGAAGGATATCTCTATGGAATTTATTACTAGCTTACCCAAATCGGGAAATAAATCAGTCATAATGGTGGTTGTGGATCACCTTTCCAAGTATGCTCATTTCTGCGCTCTTCAACACACATTTACTGCATCCATGGTGGCTCAAATTTTCATGGACCAGGTATTCAAGATTCATGGCATGCTGCACTCTATTGTTTCTGATCGTGACCCAACTTTCACAAGCAATTTTTGGCAAGAACTGTTTAAGCTACAGGGCACCCAATTGCATCTAAGCACATCTTATCATCCCCAGAATGATGGTCAAATAGAAGTTGTCAACAAGTGTATGGAAACATATCTAAGATGTTTTGCCTCTAAAAAGAAAAATCAGTGGGCTCAATGTTTACCCCTAGCTGAATGGTGGTACAACACTTCCTACCATACAACTACATGCATGACTCCTTTTGAAGTGGTATATGGATAGAAGCCACCTTCAGTTCTCTCATACTTACCTGGTACCTCGAATATCTAGGCGGTTGACCAAACACTTATAGTTCGAGAGGATATTCTTCATACCCTTAAAGAGAACTTGGTCATGGCACAAAATCACATGAAGCAACAAGCAGATCAAGGTCACTCTGAACGTCAATTTGCAGAAGGGGATCAGGTGTTTCTGTGACTGCAACCATACAAGCAAACTTCCCTCAAAGCCTAGCATTGTCAGAAGCTAGCGCCCAAATTTTATGGTCCTTATATAGTTCTCAAGCATGTGGGACAAATCACCTATCAGTTATCTCTGCCCAGTCAGTCGAAGCTACATCCTGTTTTTCATGTTTCATGCTCAAAGAAGGTAATTGGAACTAGGTGCCAAATTCAAACCAACCTTCCCGTGTTAGTTGAAGAAGGATCCATTTGTCTACAACCAGAAGTAGTTTTGGACCAGCGTGACCATCGCCTATGTCAGCGTACCATCAAGGAAGTGCTAGTCCAGTGGAAAGATACAACTCCAGCAGATGCCACTTGGGAACAAGCTACCATTCTGCAGCAGATTTCACATCTCAAGCCTTGAGGACAAGGTTGTTTTTAAGGGGGTGGACATGTTAGGGTCCTAACCCACACATAGGTAGATCAATATATTTGGATGTAATAAAGGTCAATATTAATAGGGCCTTTCAATAAAATAGAATAAGGTGGATGTAAGAATACCTAATAGAAGCTTCCTCTTCTAGAAGGAACTTCCTCTAGATGCTTCTCTTGATAGACATATTTAGAATAAATAAGGGTCGAGGGTATGAAAACTCTAGCTTGGAGATTATTGTAACAGAGCGCTGCTCGACTGGAGGTTGCCCCCTCGAAGAGGCCCATGAACATTGCTTTCTGAATCAAAGTGTTATTTCTGTTGTTATTCTTATATCATTTATGTGTTATTGTGGAGATTATGCTGGTTATATTACTGTTATTATGCCATTTCTAGCATTTTATTTCTGTTTTGCATACTTTTTATATCTGGTATATTACAACATGTATATTTCTTTGGGTCAAGTGCTCAACTGTGGACTTCATCGAACGTCTAGATGAGGTAGGCCTTTTATCTTGTCTTGCTAGCATATTTGTTTATATAGCATACTTGAGAAGAGAGTTGATTTATGCAGTCATTTCCGTATGTTCTGGTTCACCTAGCTATAGAGAGATTTTCCCCGTAATAGAATTGGCGACCATACTCGGGATTGAATCTTCTTTCTTAGGGTTTGGAGTACTTTTCTCCTTAGATTGCTCTCATTTCTATTGCATTTCTTGTTGTATCATTGCTTGACAACCTATGTTCACTCTGGGTCTGAGTTTTCAACCTTCTCCCTTACCTGGCCTTGTCTTTTGAAACATATATGCACTATTTTCCTTGGCAATCGCGTATATACATGGGCTATCCCTTTCCAAGCTGCGTACATACACTTTATTTCCCTAAACAGTCACGTACATCAGTTTTCCTTGCTTGTTTTCTTGGTTTGGTGGTTGTTGGGTGGGATTTGATGTTTGTTGAGCCTTCTTGGGTCTTTGTAGTGCCTGTTAAGTGCTTGTGGGATGTCAGGAAACCTATCTGTGGTTGAATTTCTGGGCGGAGTCTTTCTCATCATCTTTTCATTTTGATTATCCTTGTGCATTGGGCTGGGTGTTTTGCTTCTTGGTATCCTGCTTGAGTTATCTTGTTTTATACACAGTAGATTTTATATATCAATTTGCTTTCCAGTCCATGCATTTTCATTTTATTATATTTAAAATACAAAAAAATAGGCATTTTGCATTGCTTGGCATTTTGGTCTTTTGAGTCCTTTTCATTAGCTTAGTGCATGTAATGAAAGATTGCATTTTTACTTCAGAATTGCAGAGTTGAATTTGAAAATTGCAATGGTTTTTAGAAGCATATCACTCATTGAAGGTTAAAGTTAGGACTTTGCATTATTTTCATATTTACTTTTCTTGCAGAGTCATAGCATCATGAGTTTCACTACCATACCTTTTTGAGTAATCACGACCACTAAAATTAACGCTATAATTTAAAATTGATTAGTCACGATTTTATTTCTAGGGTACACAAACTAGATTAGGATTTAGTGCCTTGGAATAGAATTTTGTGAGTAAACTTCTCCAAGGAAATTAAATCAACATATGTTTCTGAGAAAGGGAGTGGAGAAATCTATTGGATAATTGGTAATATCAGAAGGCTCTGCTCACACCAGAGTTAATCATAAGGTCACACAAGTTTGGTTGAAGGGATATCCCCCCGATACCTTCTTAGAATTAGAGATGTTTCTGGGGATCTTTCTAGTGTGTTTACCTCTGTGAGAGGTGGTGCTTTCAAAGTTTCGGGCTTTTCTACCCTATCCATACGATGGATTTGACTTATGAATGCTTGCTTGTGCATTGGTTATACAATGGTTTATTAGTTGCTTGACTTAGGTGCCACATAGGTTACTTGCAGGGGTTATTCTGTAGGTACCTTGGGTCAAATAAAGGTCAGACAACACACAACCTTTATGGAGGATTACCTCTTCAGGGGGATCTGACTGACTGGTTGTTAACCCCATGAGGGCCCTTATAAATTATTCTGTTACCACTGATCTTTAGCAAGGCGTCTTAGGCCCCTCTTGGGTGAGACATACCTTCTTTAGGGAGGGAGGCCACTCTCAGCCACTTTACCCCGTTTGTATGCATATTGGCCGTTTGATTTTTGGTGTGCTCTTTGATTACTAGTTGGACTTAGGATTGATTTTTCATCTTTGGAGTCTTAAGTCATTGTGGATTTGGACATGCATCCTTGTCAGTCTCGTCCTCTGTTATAGTTACCACTGGATTTCAAGTCTTTTCCTTCTAAAAGGCGTAGAGTTATTAGGCATGGTACACAGACATCCACTGTTCATATTTGTGATTCTACAAGGATGAGTACTGAACCTAGTCTTCAGAACACTGGGATCCCTTTGACTCCCACACCCACTATAGTTAATGGCACCCCTTCAACTCCTGCAACCACAATGGTTGTAGTGGTGAAGGTACCTATCATTACTATGGATCGATCTATAGTGAATGCTCAATCTCTTTCCTCGAACCCTTTTGGGCCTCTTGGTCACTCATTGGGATATAATGTTCAATCCATCCCTATGGCCTCTAGTCCTTTTTCCTATGGTATGCTGAACTTTACTTCGCAGTTTTCGAATGCCATCCCAGCTGTCAACACTAATGATATCATTGGGCTTGGGGGAACTACACCTCCTTAAAATCCATTTTCATTTGGTGGTTCTCAAATCCATAAAATTACTCCTAATATGGGAGGCATTCCTGCTTTTAACCTCGGGTCTAATCCTCTTGATTCTGGGTGGAGCAACCAACCTGGTGGACAAGCTTCTGCTCAAATTTCATCCTATACCCCTACCTCCTCAGTGTTGATTCTGAACAATAAATTTTGCATGACAAATCCACCTCTATCCTCTAGATTCCCACCCAAAGGAGGTCAGTTTCACCCTTTGGGTAATCCCCAACCCAGATCCAATCCGGTTGGGGGAAATTTTTATAACCCTCAGCAAAACATTCCTATTGGAATGATGCCCAACCAACCTTTTATGAATCATCCCAGAGGAGGGCCTTATAATCCTGGACAGGGCCATGGTGCTTACCAAAACAGTGGATGGGCTACAGTTCCTTAAGAACAATATTTCCTGGGAGCTTGGGGCCAGATGTCGCAAACCCGTCTCCCTTTTCTGGCCACATTTAATCTTCCAGACTTGTCTAAGTTAATGAACAACCCTATGATTCATGATCCTACATGGCCCCTCATTCCCACCAAGCCTCCTTCAGACATTTTGAAGTTTGAAGGTAAGAATGGAGAGGATCCCGATGATCACGTCACTACCTTTCAACTTTGGTGCTCATCGAATTCCCTTAGTGATGATTCTATTCGATTAAGATTATTTCAACACACCCTCATTGGGGTCGCTGGGAAATGGTATATCGAGCTACCTAGGGGGGCATATGGAACCTTTAGTCAGATGGTATTGGTCTTCCTTAACCACTTCCAATTGTCGGTTCATTACGATGTTGGCCTAGAACTTTTGTCGACTTTACGCCAGGACATCGCCACTCATATCTTGGATCATATCTAGGAATGGTGTAGATGGAAGAGGTTGATTAAGACCACCATACCCATTTCCTTTATTTTATAATGTTTCCTTAAGTCTTTGCACCCTCCTATCTCTAAGTATGTTGCAACAGTCGAGGTTACCACTAAGGAAGAAATGATCTTTAAAGACCAACAGTTAGATCTCATATATGGTCAGTCTGGGATGTTATACCACATTCTTCCGGATGCACCACGGTCAACTTACGACCCTAGACAAAAGCCCATACCTCATGTCGATGTCATCGTAGGTACTGCCAATGTAAAATCCTCAGACTTGATGAAGATACATTTGAAAGAGTTGTCTCTAAACTAGTTTGCAAGAGGGCCAGCTTCATCTATATTTTCCAACCCCACTCGGTTAGTGGATGTACACTCCGTGAAATCGTCGGCAAACCCAAATGGAAACCAACAACTAGATGAGAATAATAAGAAAGGACATAATAATCGTAAGGGTGGGAAAAATAATACTAAACCCAAGGAAAATGGTAATGATGAGAAGACGAATAATAATGTTGGAGAGGGAAAATGAGAAAGACGTAAGGTGAAGTTTCCCTATAAGCTTTGTACAGATGATCACCTTACCCATTTATGCCCCAAATTTGAAGAAGCTGTGAGGCTATTATCTCTACCACCTGTCGTGCTGACGAATCCATTCCCACATAACCAACACATGGCCTCGAGTTCCTCAAATGATGGAAATGCAGCTGGTGGGAGTCAAAACCTGTCATTGCAAGACGATGTCCGTTTGTGTATCAATATGGTCAATGTGAGAGTTAATGTAGCCACTCGATATCGATATTATATCTCTTTACAAGTTATTTCTGGTCTATAATCTCCTCCTCCTCCTTCGGAGAAGACTTTACAGATTGAAAAACCAGAGCCACCACCTTGTATTCCGAAAGGAGTACTCAAGTGCTCTACCTACAATCCAAATGCTAGAGCTACCCAAAACTACTCTATTGTTGAGGACCTGGGTCAAACCCCTTGTGCGATGTCAGCTTTGGAGGTACTCCAGACGTGTCCTTCACAGAAGAATGCCTTACTATCTACTTTAGGAGCTCTAGAACCCAGTGGCTCAAACATTACCAAGTTTGACATCATAGATGTGAGACCTTTCATTCCTTACCATGTGGCATTCCAAATCCATGTGGAGTACTCAAAGTATACCATCAAACGTGAGGTTGTTGATGAAGGAACTGCCACTTGTGTGATGTACTTGATCTGTTGGAAAGATCTCGGTTCTCTGACTCTTTCCAAGTCATCAAACATGTTGATTTCTTTTGATGGTCATTCCTTCTGCCCTCATGGTATTCTCCCTACCTTTCTGGTCCAGTTACATGGGAAGATAGTAGAGGTGGAGGTGGAGGTAGTTGATGCGCCTCTTGATTATAACTTATTACTAGGACACAATTGGAGCTATGCTATGTTTGTCATCGTATCGTTCGTCTTCTGTACTCTTTGTTTTCCTCATGAAGGGAAGATCATGATGATTGACCAATTATCCTTTGCAAAATCTAGTCCTAATGCATCTATTGGACCATCAATCCCTGTGATTGACAATTATCAGCCAACAACTAAAAATATCGGTGTCAGAATGTATTTTTCCCTTATGGGAACTTTCAACTTCGTGACATTGAGTCATCATGTTTACGCCATGTCCAGTAGGCCTGTTTCGACAGGGAGGTCCATTCCTTTCTGCACTTCCTATTTTAGTGATCCTTGGACCCTAATTTCCTTGACTTCGTCTTGTGAGGGTCAGCCACATACTAGAATTATATCAACAACCTTTGTTAGTCATGTTGGAGATGGTTTGACAACCTCTGCTAGTCATGTTGAATACCAACAACCAGTTGTTGCAAGTCATGCGGGGGGCACGAGTCTAGTCATCGCTAGTCACACTGCACATACATCACCAACCTCTACTATTCATGTTGGGGATTCATCACCAACCTCTACCAGTCATGTTGGGGATTTTCTACTATCCTCTGCAAGTCATGTTGGGAGCATGTCACCAGCCACTGCAAGTCATGTTGGGGGAATTCATATGATTGAGAAGCCTAGACGTGTACGACATAATCCCAAGTTCCTTTGTAGGCTTTGCAAAGGCGATCACCTTAATTGTTTGTGCCCTGCTACTGTTGTGGTATAAGAAGCATGGTCCTTTCCTAGGGGCCCTTCAGGTTCTGAGACATCTTTGGCTTCCCAACCTTCTTTGGCTGATACAACAGTCATGCTAATGTAATCTTCGACTGACACCCCTCTTCCTTTAGGGGATGGTGTACCCCTTGACCTTGTTGTCTTGCATCCTGTTCAACTAGTGGTTGTGCTTATGCAATCTTCGGTCGATGCCACTGTTGTAGGAAAATTCCCCTGCTGATAGGTGAATTCCCTCTTGGATCTTAGACCCCTATGACCAAGCCAGAAAAGTGATAACTTTGATCACTAACATTCCTTTAAACATAGCTAAAATATTCAATAGAGAAGATGAAGAGAGTATGCGTACCTTTTTACGACGTTTGTCCTTGCTTAGTCCAAGTTGAGCCTTGATCCCTAAGCCTTTCAACAAGTCCTGCAATCCAATAAACCACAAAGACAAAGCATACTTCCAATTCTACCATGATTAGTTTAAAACTAGATTCATCCAAAGAGACAAGTCCATGAAAATGTACACAAACTTGAAGGAAATGGGCCAAGCACATGTATTAATGAGAACTCAAAAGAGATACTTACATACCATTGATGAAATCACAATAGCCTCTCCAAGTCCTCCTCGTCCAACCCTTTCACAAAGCTCCCAAGACCATAAGTTTGATACCTCCAATTTGCGTCCTTCCTTATGAGATCATAAGTTTGGTATCTCTAAACTTCTCCATGCCCCTCCTCCTCCATGGAAATCCCTCATTATATAGGATTTGGAGGCCTAACCACCATGGAGAGAATCTCTCATCAGATCCACTAAAAAAGGGATCTTTAAGATATTTAGGGAGAAAATATTTCTTAAGGATTGTTGGGACTCATAAATGTCATATTTCCATCCACCTTTCTCTTCATCAGTGTTCACATTTCATCGCCCCATTAACCTTTCATGATACCATTTTCATAATTAAATATGGGTTTAACCTTATTATTTTCCAAATCATTTATTTTAGTATTAAAAGGGAATTTGTGATTAAATATTAGAAAATTGACATGTTTTCATATATATCTCAAAAATGTGTGAGCTTTATCATGTGTAGGGATATGTGAAGGATTAATTCAAAAGACTTCTCAAATACTTCCTCCACCATTTCAAAGATGCAAGGAGATAATTCAATCCTAATCCAAGGAGAAGATCATGGAGATTTGGTTGTCATATCTTATCCAAGATATATGAGAGATATGTGTGAGGATTTGAATGGATTGTATTTTGTAATAAAGAGAAATCGGTTGAGAGAAAAGTGGATTTGTAATTATGAGATGTTTATCTCCTTTTCAAAGATCTCATGTATAAAAGAGAGTGCCTTCACTTCATGAGAGGGAGAGAATCAATATTATGTGAAAGAGGAGAATCATTATTATGTAGATTGAAAAGAGGATTCATTATTATGTAGATTAAGAGAATTGTTATGAGATAGGTTCTTGAGGAGAATTGTTATGATGTAGATTGGATTCATGAAGAGACTCCTTTTGTAAACCTACCTATTGAAGATTAATGCAAGTTTGGATTCAATGATTTTGTCTCTCTTCGAAGTTATCATCTGTTGATCTAAATCTTCCATGTTGGCATTGGCAAGGGCCACTAATCTAGCTTGGTAAGCTTATTGTAAATTGTTAGTGTAGATTTTCATTTCATGTATTTGTTATTTTGATTTCATGTTATTTTGTTTGATTTCACTATTCGAATGTGTTTCAAAGTGTGGTAATGCAGGAATGGTTGGATCTCCATATTTCACCATAAATGAGCTTTAATGGAGCATTCCACTTGTTAGTTTAGTTTCTCCAGGAGATAGAATCAAAGTTCATCTTTTCTTTTCATGAGCCATCAATGAACATGTCCATCACCTGAGCAAGATCTTTTGTTTGTTTATGAGTTTTTCTTTCCATCTTTTGAATTGAGTGACGATTGTTATTTTTAAGAGTGTGTTGGTTTCTAAATGGTTTTCTTATCTAATCTATACTAAATAGACATAGGAACCTATCTGTTATCGATGCATAAAGTGCATCAACTCTACTGATTACAAATCCCGGTTGATAATTTATGTTTGGTAATATATTATGGAAATAATTGCACCAACAAGGATTTTAGGGAGGAAATATCTCTCAAGGATTTTAAGGAGGAAATATTTCAAGCATCCATGAGATCCTCCACCTTCCCTAAAAAATAGGAAACAAAATGTGAGGTGGATTCTCACACTTAATTACTTTTGTTTTCATGAATATTAATAATAATTCATGTGTACTTGGTATTTTAGCCTTCATGTAATATATCCCTCCTCCACATTGACTAGGTATTGTGACATAAGTTATTCCATGGTGTCAAGGTGTATGAGACACTTATATGACACTTATGACACTTAGGGCGAGGTACCTAGGTGTGCAAATTTCATGTGTAACACCCACTCTTATCTTGGAGGGTGACAACCCTAAGGAAGTGACATTGCCGATGCAATCTTCGGTCAATCCCACTCTTCTTTTGGAGGGTGATGCATCCTTCGACCATGTCCTTAGCATTTCTAGTTTTGTACCTTCTTCACTAGGGAGAATTCCACTCTCTTCGAGTATGCTCCCTCCAAGTCCTAGGGTGGTTTCCTTTGATTGGAATGATATTGTAGAGCCTTGAATTCCTTCTTCTACACCCTTCCAGATAAGAGGCATTTTTGATATATTGTAGATAAGGTAACCTCTACAATTATTTTATCCTCCTCGACTTGGAAGGATCGGGGTTTTCCCAAGATTGTGTCAAATCTTCATAAGTTGTTGACCTTTCACAGAAGTCCTGCATGGGAGCCTTGGCCTCCCCCATTACATTTTTCTTAGAACAACATCCACGAGTATGATTTAATCTCTTTTCTGACTCATCTATAAAAAAAAAATATTGCCGAGGGTTGTGCCTTTCACACTCATTAAATTGGACTTGAAAGGTCATGAGTCTTAGTTAAGCTCTTTTCTGACTCATTCAAAAAGAGAAAAGATTGTTGAGTGATTTTTCCCTTTCACACTCGTTAAGTTGGACTTGAAAGGTCGTGAGTCTTATTTAAGCTCTTTTCTAACTCATTTTCAAAAAGAGAACAGATTGTTGAGTGAACTTGTTTCTTTCACACTCGTAAATTGGATTTGAAAGGATATCTATTTGGCACAAGTTTATCCCTTTTTTACACCAAGTAGACTAAATGTCATAAAAAAGGACATTTTTTGGTGCTAAGTTGTGATTGCAGCTCATGCCCTTTCTTGCAGTATTGAGCCTTTAGCTGGTTCTCGCTTTGCATCATAAATCGTTTGCCTCAATAATTTTTGCATACTAAACCAAGCAGAGCCTTGTTTATATCCTTCACAATTTGACAACCTATACCTAGGAGGGAACATTCCCCCGAGTGTCCATCTCCCTCATGCATATCCTTGCATTGAGCATAGGTATGTTCCACTGTTGTAACTAGTTTTGCTTACTTGCAACACTTGTTTCCTCCTCTATATCATAACATTCATTTATCTATGAAAAAAAAAAAGATGGCCAGGAAGGGAGTATTATCTTGAATTGGCAGCAGTCGTGTCACCTTTGAACAAAGAACAAAGTTATTGAGTCCATTTGTCATCATAATTTTGGAATTAGCATGGCCTTAGGAAGCTAAGATCGTTACAGAGTATTCTCTATCGACTGGTTACTCTTCCAGTCCCTATAGAGAGTTTTATTGATGCCTCCTACATCTCATGCTTTCATCATTGATTCTATGCTATGGGAGTCTTCCATATGTCTCATGCTCTTGTTCAAAGGAAGTATATCAACCAGTGTCATCCACTTCTTAGAAATTTTGAATTTGCATGTCATCCATACCCTCAGTTTGTCTCAGAATCACATGATATTGTTGTCCTATCATGAACCCTGGTCCTACTTTCATTATTGGTAGGTAACCTTGAACCCAACAGTTGACATTTCATCATTGGTCATTGACTAGGTGGTTTCCCTTATGTTCGAATGCAAGACATAGATTCACACATTGGGATTCATGCAATGTCTTGGATGCCATTAGCCTTATTGGTGGTTTCCTCGCCTTTTTCAACAGTTTACATCATTGGTTTCTACTCAGAGGGTGTTTTTCATGTACCACTTGCACTTGGAACACGCGAAAGATGCACAAGGTCGTTGGTTCATGAACATGTTCTTGGTACAATTTCCACCAAATCATGAAGCTCCTACTTTGTACCTCGTTCTAACTGATGAGAGATGCCTTAATGCTCTCCTTTCAGTGGGTCTCCTTCCATCGAATTCAACCCATCTATTCTGGAAATGGGACCTAGATTATTATGAGTACCTTGAGGCTTGTAGTCATTAGTGGCAAGCTCTCTCTCCATCGATAGTTGGGAATACATCATGTCTCCTGATCCATGGATTCTTCAGGTGTTCGACACCGACTCATTTATTCACACCTGTAATAATGTACTCGATGCATTTATACCTACTTTGATTATCCGTAGGTTGTCTCTCGTTTGTTAACAGTATACCTCAATGACTGGTAATCAAACGATATCTCATTATGTTCGACCTCAACTCTGTTATTCACATGATGTAGAATTGCACCCTTGGAGGATTGTGTAGAAGACTTGAAGACATCACTATGTGGCCACAAATTTCGTAAGATGTTGTTTCCTTTTCATTGGACCAATACCTATATGAATTTAGTGATCATGGGAGTTCAGATTGTACTCCATTGTATACAAATATCTTCAGATTTATTTTGAGACTAGTTTTGCTCGACCTTGTTCGTGACTATGACCGCTTTTGGCATATAAATGCATTTTTTTTTCCTATTCATGATCACGAACACTTGTTTGGTATATTTTCACATGGATCTATAGTGTAATTTTACTGGCAGCCGTGTATGCAAATTCAGTGAAAAATGTAATGAGCAACTAGTTCTTCCAGTTGGTTCCCCATCACTCCACTTCTAGGTTGTTTATAATGTATTTCGGCCATCGCAGATACTCCTATGACCTCACACATTAGGGGGCATCTGTTATAGAAATATTTTTGTCACCCTATACAATCTTGCATAGAAGGCCTTTTCCCATTTCCCCATGCAGAGTTATCATCCCTGTTTATAAAATCCAGAGATAAAAATAAATATTTTTCCACATGTACACATATTTCCTACTATACAACATGTGTATATACATGTTGCTCCACTACAATGTGCATACATCGATATTTGTGCCAGAAAATGAAAATTAATGTCAGGTTTCCATGTCACTACAAGAGATCTATGATCCTTGGCCTTCCATATACTAGAAATGTTCTGACTTAGACCTTCAGTTCCATTTTTGAAGGCTATAAATGGGTCAATTCTGAGCAATGGAAAGAGGAGAAATAATTCAACTTTGAGAGCAAATTTACTTTGGAGAAATTATTTACTTCATATTGAGTCTGCATCCCTTTGTCCTTTCAGTCTGAACACAATGTTCAACCCCCAATCTCTTCCCTTATTGATTGAGAACCTCATTGTTTCTCTCTTATGATCTTGCCTTTGGTGGAGGATTGAATTGGTGGAGGCCAAGTTGGAAGGAACTTAGTTTCTCGGTTTCGAATCGTGCCGACACAGAAGTCTGTAACATTTTCACCTTTGTTTATTATATATTAATAAAAATACTCTTTTCCCGTCCAATTGATATATTGCAAATATTTGAATTATTATTCCATGGGCATATTTGTCATGTTTATTAATGGATTATGCTATTGAATGTGCTAACATCATATAATATCACCATATGCTTGATTTTTTTGGTTGTTGAGGACTAGTTGCAGGTATATTGCTTTGGGTCAAGTGCTCAACGGTGGAATTCATCGAACGTCTGGATGAGGTATGCCTTTTATCTTGTCTTGCTATCATATTTTTTATATAGCATACTTGAGAAGAGTGTTGATTTCTTCAGTCATTTCCATCTGTTGTGGTTCACCCTAGCCATAGAGATATTTTCCTCGTAACAATGAGCAATACACAGTGGATCTACATCTCAAAATCAGTTGAAGATATACAAGCATAGTATGCATCTTCAAGAATCTAGTGTTGTGTGCAGCTGGAGATGAGGTCTTCATAGCTCCAACAACAAATTCAATATCCTCAAAACTCAGGTAGGAGTACAATGGGAGTGTAAGACTCACTACTCTGAGGTCTTTGACAATCCATCAGGAAAATACTGGAGGATCTCGATGATCAGGAATAGAACTTCATTGATTTCAAATCTGGACTTGGCTGGAATTTCAGGATGGCCGACTCATGAATTTCAAGAGGCAAATTCCAGAAAGGTCGACCCATGTTGGGTTAAACTTCTCTTGGAAAAAAGAACGAAAGATGATCAAACTCGGGCAACATGACATTGACATAAGTTTGTGATGCAGGAGGCAACACAAACCCTCCATATGTTTGGAAGAGTAACCAAATGCAGGAGGACACAACTCTATGTAGCGAGAAAATATTCCTAAGTTCATGCTAGATCCTAATGCTTGACGAACAAATGGAAGGATGTGCTTTGTCCAAGAACAACTATCTTTGCTGCTGAAAAAAGAATGTATATTTCTCGTCCCCTCTTTTTGGAATATTTGATTTTTTTTGCCTTTTTCAATTATTTTAAAGAGCTTGAAAAAGAATAAAATAATGCTACGTTACAAAGGAGGAACGAGTGTCACGACAAGCAAACTAGTTCCAAGTGCATGGAATAGACTAATGCTCAAGGCAAAGAGACATGTGCAAGATAAGGACACTCGGGGAAAATTCCTCCATGGGTTAAGGTGTCAAATCATAGAGGAAAAAAGTGTTGCAAGGCTTGCGTATAAGGAATGCTTCAAAGGTTCAATTGAAAGAAGCATGGAGTCGACATTAGGCCAAAAACGTAAAGATGAGACCCGCAATGCGATTAAGCATGACACAGTTAGACCCCTTCTATGTAATTTTTTACGAGCTCAAAGAAGGTAAGATTGGAATTTTTTTCACGTTTAGAGAGTCTAAAAAGACGCAAAAGAAGACTCCAGGGATTACTTTTTTCATATTTAGTCTAGTCGGTTCGAAAAAGGGTTAAAATTGCACCTAAAATACGTCTTTTCAAAACCATTTTAACGAGTGTGATAAAGACAAGATCACTTAGAAATATTTTCAATTTTAAGGATCTGAAAAGAGCTTAACTATGGACTCATAATATTTTTCTGAGTTTAGTCTCCCTAGCCTGAAAAAGTATAAAAGTAACTGAGAGGAACCCCCCCAAAGTCCATAGTTAAATTCTAGGTTTGATCCCCAGTATGGTCGCTAATTCTGCTAGAGGGAAAATCCACCTATAACTATATCAGTGTTTAGGATATAGATAGGAAAAATGACCGTATAAAAGTTTACCTAGTTTCTACACTATCCCAAACATACCAAAATAAATGAACAGAAAGCAGTAGAAAAGAAGATTGATAACTATACCTTTTATCCCACGTCTAGTGATGATCTCCTCAAGCTTTGTAGTTCCAGAGACTGCAAGTCTCCTCCCAAATTTGACCTGGATCCAAGACATAAAATGTTATGTATAAATAAAATAAAAGACACAAAACATCATCATTTGGAAAATAGATTCTTTTATTCATTATACAAAGACCGAAACTTACATACCTTGTCGGCTACCATTCCGTGAACCTGGTCTGGGCTCTTCTTTACAATGCTCCAAGTGCATCTTCAATAAGTCTCTTCTCACAATATACTAATCACCTCAAGGAATGGGAATGGATTAAATGGAATAAAAGGGGCTGAAGAGGGAATGCTGAGGTAGTAACTCACAAAATGTAGCAAATTCTTGGGCAAGGAAGGGAAGTGAAATTGGGTATATTTTCACTATTCTTATGCTTGGTTGTGAAATGAGACCCCAAATCCTCCTTTTATATGAAAAAATGATGGTTATTCAGTTGGGGGATGGGCTATAGCAGGTGAATTGGTTGGGAAACCTCCAATAACTCGTGAATTCCACCGAATTCCTTACAACTTTTTAATTTTTGCAACTTTTGGAGGTATATGCAGGCTATGTATTGTGAAACAAGCGTATGTATGTGGGATTTATAGCATGCAAAAATTGTATGTACGCAGGATGTAGTGGTGCAGGGCACGTACATTCTCTAAAAAATGGTTTTTTAAGTAGAGCTCCTCAACATTGATTTGGAGAATTATGCAATTAAGAGGTCTAATGGCATGTATGCATGAGTAGGGCATTTTAGGGCTATAACAATACTCCTCAGTAGAATGGTGTTGTTGAATGCACAAATAGGAATATTCTAGAGAGAGAAAGGAGCATTCTTAGTAATGCCAATGTGCAGAAGGAATTGTGGGTAGAAGCAGTTCTTATAGCATGTTATCTGATAAATCGGTCACCATCAAATGCAATAAAGTATAAGATTCCAGAAGAGGTATGGACAGGTTATTCGTGTGATTTTTCAAATTTGAGAATATTTGGTTGTGATGCTTATGCTCTTATTTCAAAATATCAACATTCTAAGTTAGATCCTAGATCAAATAAATATGTCTTTGCTGGTTATGATGATGGATTTAAGGGGTACAGACTATGGGATCCCACTTCTCACAAACTAATCATAAGTAGAGATGTAGTATTTCATGAATCCTCACTCTTAAAATCAGAATTGGTAGATGTTGAAGTGAGATAAGAACAGGTACCTCAAGTTCAACAAATTTAGTTGGAAATTCAACCATCTTCAGAAAGGCAGGATCATGAAGAAGTTATAGAAGAAGAAGATGAATATGTAGATGCAGAAAATATCCAGGAAATCGAGGATATGCCTCAACCATCTCTGAGGAGATCTTCACAGGTCAAGAATCCTCCTACAAGGTATGGAGATTATGTTTCATCTATGGCTTTGATTTCTATTGATGGAGAAATTGTTTGTTTTTGGGAAGCAATTAAGGTATCTGAAAGTGCTCAATGGAAGAAAATTATGAAAGAAGAAATGGATGCCTTAGAGAGGAATAAAGAATGGGACCTTGTAGAAATTCCAAAGGACAGGAAGTTTGTCAACTGCAAGTGGGTCTACAAACTAAAAAAAGGTGTTGATGATAAAGTCGAAAGGTATAAAGAAATACTGGTAGAAAAAGGGTATTCTCAAAAAGAAGGTATTAATTTTCATGAGATATTTTCACCAGTTGTGAAGACTGTTTTAGTTCATGTTATGTTAGCACTGGTTTCCTTACTTGATCTTGAGTTAGAGCAGCTAGATGTTAAAACAACATTTCTACATGGAGATTTAGATGAGGATATATATATGGAACAACCAGAAGGGGTTTTCCAGGATAACAATAAGAGGTTTGTTTTCAAACTCAAGAAGTCATTGTATGGCCTGAGACAGTCTTCCAAGAAATGGTACAAGAAGTTTGATTCCTTCATGGTGAGCCTAAATTTTACAAGAAGTGAATATGATCATTATGTTTACTTTAAAAAGTTGGAAAATGGAATGTTCATTATTTTGGTGTTATATGTTGATGATATTCTTGTGGAAAGAAAGAGCATGGTTGAAATCAATAGGTTAACTGCTCAATTGGCTAGGGAGTTTGATATGAAGGATCTAGGAGAAACAAAACAAATCTTAGCCATGGAGATACACAGAGACAAGAAAAATGGTAAGTTGTGGTTATCACAACAAAAGTATGTGGAGAAAATGCATATGAGATTCGGTATGAATAATGTGAAACCTGTATAGATCCCTTTGCCTTCCCATTTCAAGATTTTTTCAAGTTTATGTCCTAGTAAGGATGAAGAAAAGGATTATATGACTCGTGTACCATATGCTAATGTAGTTGGAAGTTTGATGTATGTGATGGTGGGTACTAGACCATATATTTCACATGCAGTTGGTGTTGTCAGTTGATACATGGAAAATACAGGAAAAAGGCATTAGGAAGTAGTGAAATGGGTGCTTCGATATCTTAGAGGCACAAGCAGTTATTCTATCACTTATGATGATTCCAGAGATTTAATTTGCAGTTATGTAGATTCATATTTTGTAGGTGACTTGGATAAAAGGAGATCCACTTCAGGATATGTCTTTAATATTGCAGGAGGACCTATTAGTTGGATGTCAAAGCTTCAAAACGTAGTCATTTTATCCACTACAGAGGTAGAGAATATGGCTGCTTCACATGCATGTAAGGAGGTAATTTGGTTACAGGGCTTATTGGGTGAGTTTGGAAGGATGCGAGACAAGGTGAAAGTATTTTGTGATATCCAAAGTGTTATTCGTTTGGCTATAAATCCAGCTTATCATAGTAAGATGAAACATATTTATGTTAAGTACCATTTTGTAATACATGTTGTTGATGAAGGTGGAGTGTCTTTGGAAAAGGTCCATACAAAAGTGAATTCTGAGGACATGTTTATGAAACTAGTTTTGTTAGAGAAGCTACGGTGGTGTTTGGCTTCTCTTGGCTTGTAGAAAAAGTGATGAATTAATTAAGGGCATAATATATTAGGTAAATTGTTGTCAAGGTGGATATTGTTGGAAACATGGCAACAAATTTCCTCATGTAGTCTCATGCACATCCATGCATCTATGTTAATGCACATGAATGCAATCTATTTATGAACTGTTCATGTAACTATGTGATCTATTCATGATCAATTTGTATAATTGAGTGATAGATGTTATATATGTGAGAATACCCATAGAGGTGGAGTACAATGTGAGTGAAAGCGTGTGCAAGGAGAAGAGCGCAGAGTGTGTGAGGAGAGGATATTGTAATTCTCCCTTGAATAATAAGAATACCGATAATCATTTCCCGTGGTTTTTTCCCTCATTGGGTTTCCACATAAATCACTGTTTCAAGTGTATGATTGATGTGTTTGTTTTAATGTGTGTTTGATATTGCTTATTTATGCTCTGTTATATGCTATGTTTTTCTTCCACTACCTAACAATGGAGTTCTCACTCACTGAAATGTATCTCTTTGATCACACATTACCAATAATATGTTTGAAGCCAAAGCTGCCTAAATTATTATTTTTTGTTCTTCCAACAATTTGTGTCAGATTATTGGATGATCCATCTCCTCCTCCATTCAGAACAACAAGCTACCATGAGGGTTAAACATGTGAGAGAAAAAAAGTTAATAATATGCATACTGCAAACATGTAATATTCCAGATATAAAATATTATGCAGAACAAAAATAATTATCTAGAAATGGCAGATAAACAACGATATAACCAAAACAACACCACGATAATACCAGAGCAATTGTCACTTGCCTTTTCTAGGGGGAAACCTCCAATAGTGAAGATCTCTATTACAATAATATCCAAGACAAAAATTCCCATACCCTATACTCCTATTTATACTAAATATGTCTATCCAAAAGAACAATCTAGAGGAAGATCCTTCTAGAAGCAGAAGATTCTATTAGGTCTTCTTACATTTGACTTATTCTTCCTTATTGCTAGGCCTTATTAATATTGACCTTTATTATATGGAAATATATTATTCTACCTATGTGAGGGGTTAGGTCCCTAACATGTCCTTCCCCTTAAAAACAACCTTGTCCTGAAGGCTTGAGATGAGGAAATTGATGCAGAATGGTAGCTGGTTCCCAAGTGGAATCTGCTAGAGTTGTATCTTTCCACTGGACTAACACTTGCTTGATTGTGCGCTAACGCAGAGGACACTCACGTTGGTCGAAAAATGCATGTGGTTGTAGCCATATGGATCCTTCTTTGTCCAACTCAAAAAGGTTGGTTTGAGTTTGGCACATCATTCCAATCACCTTCTTTAAGCAAGAAACATGAAAAACAATATGGAGCTTATAATTACTGGGAAAAGCTAACTGATAGGACACCTATCCCACATGCTTGAGAATGGTATAAGGACCATAAAATTTCAGCGCCAATTTCTGACAATGGTCAGCCTTAAGGGAATTTTTCTTGTAAGGTTGCAGTCGAAGAAACACCTGATCTCCTTCTGCAAATTGGTGTTCAGAGTGACCTTGATCATCTTGTTTCTTCATGAGATTCTGGGCCATGAACAAATTCTCTTCGAGGGTACGAATAATATCCTCTCTAACAATAAGTGTTTGGTTAACCACCTTGACCTTCGAGACACCTGGAAAGTATGAGAGAAATGAAGGTGGATTTTGTCCATATACTGCTTCAAAAGGAGTCATACGGGTAGTTATATGGTAAGAAGTGTTGTACCACCATTCATCTAGTGGTAACCATTGAGTCCACTGATTTTTCCTTTCTGATGCAAAACAACTCAAATATGTTTCCAAACACTTGTTGAAAACTTTAGTTTGACCATCAGTCTGGTGATGATAATTTGTGCTGAGATGCAATTGGGTGCCTTGTAGCTTGAATAGTTATTGCCAAAATTTGTTGGTGAAAGTTGGGTCGCAATTAGAAACAATATAATGAGGCATGCCATGAAGCTTCAAGACTTGATCCATGAAAATTTGATCCATAGTGGAGGCTGTAAATGGGTGTTGAATAACAAATAAATGAGTATACTTGGAAATATGATCAACTGCCACCATGATGATTGATTTATTGCCTAATTTAGGTAAGCCTACAATAAAATCCATAGAGATATCCCTCCAAATAGTAGGTGGAATCAGAAGTGGTTGTAGTGTGCTTGGAGCTTTGATTGTTCCTCCCTTGTTGCGTTGAAAAACATCACATTCAACCACAAAATTGCGAATGTCTTATTTCATACCATTCCAGAAAAAAGAATGTTTGACCCAGTCATAGGTTTTGGTAAACCCTGAGTGCCCAGCGGTGGGTGTAGCATGAAGCTCATAAAGTACCATGGATTCAATTTTTTACTTTTTACTTAAATACAAATGGCATTTGTATCGAATCTCATCATTGAGCAAAGAGTACCCTGGGGAGATTGGAGAATTGCCCTACAATTGTTGTATCAGATGCGAACTTTTGGGATTGTGTAGCCATTCTCGGTGAGCAAATTGGAGCCAATATGGTACAATGAAGGAGAGAGAAAAAAGGGACCCTTCATCTTCATATTTTATGGAAAGTGCATCAACAACCACATTTTCTTTTCCTTTATTGTAAATGATCTCATAATCATATCCAAATAGTTTAGTCACCCATTTTTGTTTCTCTGGGGAGGAAAGGCATTGTTCCAGAAAATACTTGAGGATTTGATTATCTGTCTTAATTTGGAAGAGTTTCCCCAATAGATAAGGGTGCCAAATATCCATGGCATGCAGAATAGCCAACATTTCCTTTTCATAGATTGATTTTCCCAAATTTTTCTCTGACAATTGTTTGCTGGTAAAGGCCAAATGTGGACCCTCTTACATAGGGACTGCTCCAATTCCTTTCTTGGAAGCATCACATTCTAGGACAAAGGTCTTTGCGAAATAAAGAAGGGCTAGGACTGGAGTGGTGCACATGGCCATCTTCAAGGTTTGAAAATCTTGAGCAATTTTTGGAGTCCAAGTGAAAGAATTATTTTTAAGGAGAGCACTGAAAGGTGTCACAATCTTTCCATAATTCTTAACAAACTTGAGATAATAACTTGTTAAACTGAGAAATCTACACAAGATTTTGAGAGTCTTTGGGTGAGGCCAATCTTGCATAGCTTCAATCTTTTTAGGATCCACCTTGACACTGGCCTTTCCAACAAGATGACCCAAGTACTTAACTTTCGAGGCACCAAAAGCACATTTAGATTGTTTAAGGAAAAGTTGGTGCTGAGAGAGTATATGGAGAACTTGATCCACGTGAGAAAGATGGGTTGTCCAGGTTTTACCATAGATGAGGATATCATCAATGAAAACTAAGACAAAATGATGGAAAAAAGGATGGAAGACATGATTCATGAGGCTTTGGAAAGTGGAGGGATCATTACACAAGCCAAAGGGCATGAACAAAAACTCATAGTGTCCCTCATGAGTTATAAATGAAGTATTAGGAATGTCTATATCATTCATACATATCTGGTGGTAGCCAGAATAAAGATCAAGTTTAGTAAAGATTTGGACGCCACTCAATTCATCAAAGAGGTCATCAATGCCATGATTGGGAAATTTGTATTTAATGGTGAGTTTGTTGAGGGTGAGGAAGTCAAGACACATGCATAAAGAACCTTATTTCTTAAGGACCATGACCACAAGAGAAGAGTAGGGTCTCATACTAGGGAATATAACACTTGCTTTGAGAAATTCTTGAACAATTTTCTCATTTTCATTTTTTTTTGGAAAAGGGATGATGATAGGGACAAATATTGGGAGGAAGGCTTTTGGGGACAAGGGGAATGGAATGATCATGAACACCATGAGAAGGAGGGATTCCCTGGGGAGTGGGAAAAACCAATTGATGTTTAGAGAGGATGTATTGGAGATCCTACAACACAGAGGGTGTCTCAGTGGCTTGAATGGAATGGAGTTGTGCAATAATTCCAGAATGACCTTTTTTGAGCAGATTTTCCATACGATGGGAACTGATGATTTCCGAGAACCGATGGTGATGCCATGGAACTTACATTGTTGTCCCTCATGGTCGAATTGCATTCTTAATTCCTTAAAATCCATGAGAATGGGACCCAAAGTCCTTAGCCATTTTGCACCCAACACAATGTCACAACCTCCCATGTTGATAGAAAACATATGAGATTTCATGTGGTACTGACCAATTTGGAGATGCAATTTTTCAAAATGCCCTCCACATTTCATGGACCTACCATTGGCAATCATGTATTGAAAATTATTGATGACACGGATATATCAATTAGTTTCTTGGGAAATGAGGCGATGAATAAATTTATGGGTCCTTTCACTATCAAGAAGAATGATGACCTTCCTATGCTTAATGTAACCAATTAGCTTGAGGCTTTGGGGAGTAGAGAATCCAGTGAGATCATTTAGGGAAATGAATGGTTCTACTTCAGGAGGGTCTGAGGGAGGGGTCATGTCAGTGGGTTTAGGTGACATGGCCATAAGGGGAGCCTCAACATAGTCTTCCGAAACATCCTTCGAGATTCCCATAAAATGATTTTGTTCCTTACACTTGTGCCTAGGAATATATTTTTCATCACAATTATAATAAGGGCCTTTAATTTGGTGTTCAACCATTTCTTCCCTAGTCAATTTCGGGATCTTTAGTGGAGTGGAAGGAGGAGTGGGAGCGACTAGTTTAGTGTGGGGAATAAAGGAGGGTTTTTGGTTTTGAGAAGAGACAACCTGTTGTGCTTCGTTAGCTCTTTTAGTAGCTTCCACCCAAATCTAAGTCTGATCCATGAGGACATGTGTACAAATATCATCCTTGAGGCCATTGATAAAACATTCTTAGAAAATAAAACATCAGAAATGCCCTCTGTACGGAAATCCAATCGGTCAAAAGAGGCTATAAAGTCTTCCACTGTGCTGCATTGTTTCAACTTTGTCAAACAACCTAAACGGTTGGTGTTAGTTTCAAATCGTTTATAAAGATCTACCACAAAGTGTGTCCAAGCCACATACCCTTGGCGGGCATATTTTCTCCATTGCCACCATTTCCAATGTTCTTGATCTAGATGGAAAACACCATGCTAAAGTTTGTCCAACTCATATATAATGCCATACAAAGAGAAATAATGTTCCATTTGAGTTACCCAACCAGTGGGATCTAAGCCACCAAATTTGGTCACAACCACATGCGGAAGGCATAGGTCATTCTGAATGTGAATAGTAATAAAATTCTGGGAATGATAGGAATTTTCACCTTCGGTTTGCAAAGATGGGTCAGATGAGGGAAGATTTGCAGGGATATGCAGCTTGGCATAGATCATCATAGTGAAGGAGACAAATTGGGTATTGAAGGATTCAAGCTAGGTAGCAAGGTCTTGTTCGAGGTCCTCTATGTAATCGTCGATGGAGGAATTCATGTTTTTATTGACGGTGGAAACATTGGCATTGAGTTGTCTCACTTCTTGTTGTGTGTCTATGAAATTAGAGTGCAAGGCATTGAATAGAGCTTCCAAGTCTTGGCTACGGGTGTGGGCCATGATGAAGAGGGAACATGAAAAGGGGTGGATGGGACCACATAGAAAATGGGTTATGGGTGAAGTGTATCACAAAGATCAGGGCAACGATTGGAATCTAATGGGATAAATCCAAAATAAGGGTGTTGGAAGGGGGTTGGGTGCACGAGAAAACAAATTGTTGAAAAATGATAGGTATGATTGCGATAAGGGAGAAGAGAGGAATCCAATGGGATAGTTCTCAAATAATGGTGCCAATAGGATCTGAATAATATTCCAGTGACAAAATTCCCAAATGCTTAATAGGAAGAAATGTGTAGTAATTTCGCAACTCAAATGCAGGAGACACAGTTGTGCGGAAATAGATATTGTATGTTCTATTTTTGTTTCTGTCCCAAGGGTTATGGTATTCAAGGGTTCTACAGAAAAGGGTTTTCCATGTGATATAGCTCTCTAATATACGTGTAGGGTCCAACAATAGTACTCGATCCAATATCTCAGGGAACCAACTAAGGAGGTGATCCAGATTTATGTAGGAACGCAACAAAATACACAAATAACCGTGAATACAAAGTAGAAATAAAACTTCATTTCATTAATATCAAAGAACTGAAATTTGTTTACAGACATAATAGAAGTAAACTAGCTAGGGCGCTGGTAGCTTATCTCTGAGAAGAGATGTGGCATTTATAGGCCTCTGAAATCTGTGTTACAATGAGGCTAAAAGGCCTATATATTATTGAGAAACAATGGAAACCCTAAACATCCAAAAAACTAACCCTAGGAGATGAAATGCCAGAATATGGTCCCCGTCGGGGTAAATTGGTACATCAATTTCCCGAGGTCGTAACTTTGGCATACTATCTTCGTTTGACGAATATGATACATCGTTAGAAATATATATCTGAGGACTAAAATTGTTGATAACAAATAACTTAAAGATATTTGTTGATTGATTGATGCACAAAAAACATCGTTTAGGGCCTCAAAACGGCTCCGGAAGTTTAGGACCCAAAAAACTGCCAAAAATAGTAAATTGTGCTACAATTAAGGAAACTAAAAAACTGAAAGAAACAATGATTGGGGTCCAAGTGGAATAGGTGGGTCCAAGTGGAATAGGTGGGTGGCCACCAATATCCACCTGGATCATTCCTCCTCCCTTAGGAAGCAATGGTCCCCATTGCGTTGAGTTCCTCCATGAGATGAGGAAACCTCTGTTGAACTTGGTCCCTGGTGATCCACTTGCCCTGGTGAAGGAGTTGGCCTGCTTTGACATCTCGATATAGATGGATCCTCTCCTGGTGGGTGTTATTGGTTTGTGTGTCCATAATCCGATCAGATGTGTCTTGTTTCATGTTGTCTAGGTTTAACTTTGTTGGTGTGAGTTGTTACACCATGTCAGATGTGTCCAGTAGAGGTGAAAAGTAAGGATGAATGTGGTCCACATTGAACACTGGGTGTAGAACAAGGAATGGTGGGATACTGAGCTCAAAGGCATTGTCCCCTACAACATTGGTGATGGTGTATGGCCCCTATCAGAGAAGGCGAATCTTGCGGTGGGGTCCAGTGAGGCGCTCCTTCTACAAATGTAGCCACACTTTGTCGCCCACTTGAAAATTGTTTTGCACCTGATGTTGATCATGCCACATATTGTACTTAGCATTGGCTCTGTCCAATATGTCATGAACCTGTTGGCTAATGTTTTGAATGTACTCAATGAAGTTTTTCACCTTGGTAGCTTCAGACTGGATATGAGTTGAATCAGCCTGAGTAACTGCAAATGGTATGGCTACATCAATGGGACATAGTGGCTGGAATCCCAAGCCCACCTGAAAGGGGTTGTGGTGGGTTGAGCTGTGGAGGGCATGGTTATAGCTATGTTGTACATAGGGGAGGATCTCATCCCATTGTTGGTCACTATAATTTCTTATTTAATCTAAAAAATTAAGTCCTACATAAATTGTCAACCTAGGGAAGTCTGTTTATTTCAAAGGTAACCACGCACTATATATGCTCAATCTCAAAAGCAACCTAGAGTTGTAATAAAAACTACATTAATCACACTAACCTTGAATAAACTGAAGTTCTGACTTAAATTACAGGAAATAAACTTTCCTATTGCAGAGCTTAAAGATGTGTTTAATACAAAGAATCCTAGATTACATTAAAATAACAACTGCAACAGGAAAGAAAAACTATTCTATAACCAGAGAACAGGACCCTATTCCCAAGCAGGAAACTTCAGCACCTTGTTTCTGATTAACACACTTTCATGAACTCATTAATGCATTGAAGGCTAACTAATTCTAATAGAGAACAGTACCCTAATTCCTTCCCTTAAGCAGGAACCTTCAGCACCAGTCTCTGATTAACACACTCATGAAGATAATTGAAAGCTGACCACTTTTAACAGAGAACAGGACCCTAATTCCTTCCCTTAAGCAGGAACCTTTAACACCAGTCTCTGATTAGCACACTCATGAAGATAATTGAAAGTTGACTACTTTTAACAGAGAACAGGACCCTAATTCCTTCCCTTAAGAAGGAACCTTCAGCACCAGTCTCTGATTAGCACACTCATGAAAATAATTGAAGGCTGACTACTTCTAATAGAGAACAAGACCCTAATTCCTTCCCTTAAGTAGGAACCTTCAGCACCAGTCTCTGATTACCAAACTTCCATAAATTCATCACATAGGATTGCCAACTAAAATGATTAACAATTACCCAAGCATGAACCACATGAAAACAATGTAATGTTCATTAAGACAGAGTTCAGTCGTGTTTCAGCAAAGCAAAATTCATTAAAGTAGTGCTTCAGCAAAACATAAATTAATCAAGGCATAAACAAAAATCACACTAACACACTATAAAACTAATGGGTGAATCTTGTGAAGAAGGTGGGCCTTCCCTTCTCACAAGATTCTCCTAAAATGAAAAGGCTAGAGAGGAATGCTCAGAACAGTCTTTTATTCATCTATCAATGTATCATATTACAATCTGATCTAAAGTACATCCTTCTCTGTAAAACTCTCTTAGTATCGAAAACTGATCCCCTCGAATGGTGATTTCTTCTTATTTAAAGAGGAAAATCCCTTCGATACAATTGATCAACAAATTACAAGTGTATATCTGGATCCTATTCTTAGTTAGATCGACTTTCTAAACTGGAATAAGGTCTCCTAGTCTTTCGCAACAAAATGCTATTACTAGTGCTGAGTGGGTGTTGTTGTTACAGCTGGAGTAATATCTCTTTATTTGTTTCTTGTTATTATTGTTCGACATCACAAATCGCGGGCTGTTTTAGCCACGGGATTTGCGTTTTGACTGTGTAGTCAACCTGTGTGATTTGTTATTTAGCATTGTTGACCACAGACTGTGTAACAACTTTGGCATTGTCGACCACGGATTGTGTAATAGCTCATGTTTTAGCATCATCGACCACGGACTGTGTAACAGTTTTTGTGTTTCAGCATCGTTGACTATGGACTGTGTAACAGCTTCTGAGTTTTAGCATCGTCGACCATGGATTGTGTAACAGCTTCTGAGTTTCAGCATTGTCGATGGACTGTGTAACAACTTCTGAGTTTCAGCATTGTCGATTATGGACTGTGTAACAGCTTCTGAGTTTCAGCATTGTCGATTATGGACTGTGTAACAACTTCTGAGTTGTTGTTTCAACAACAAGCCTCAATGCTAATCTACAGTTCGAACTGTTTCAACACTTATACATTTCTAATCAATGGTTAAGTACGAGAGTGATGTAAACTTATATACAAAATAGATTAAATGTAAGTAAAGAGAAGAGACGTTGTATACCTTTGGAAATATAGGATAAAGTGATAATATGAGTTTAAATGTGAGTGAACAAGAGTGTAATGGTGGAAAAAAGTATAGGAAAAAAGGTACATTTTGTGGTCCTAACATCCCCCCCAACTTAAAATGTTGCATGTCCTCAGGCAACTTCCCTCTGAATCAGAGTCTGAATACCGACTCTGAGCGTGCAAGTTACTCAAGCGATAGCTCTGGGAGGTACTGTCTATTGGAGCTCTAAACCCTTGGACACGTTGTAACCTTTGCCAAGCTGCTATTTCTGTCTTCTTAGGAAACTTATAATGGATTTGATATCTCTCTATGGGCAACCAGAGGATAGGAAAATAAAATCGGTACCCTATCCAACTTTCAACACATTGCTGAACACACTGGATGTAGTTAGGTACCCTGGAGATTTCTATCTCGAGATTAGTAGGGATAAAAGGATTGTGTTCCTATCTTTTCTCATTGGATTGCTTCCAAAACAAGTTGTTTTCCTGGAGGGAAAAAATCTCTGTGGATCTAATGAAGTGTTGACAATCCTGCAGCACTATTGATTGTAGTTGTTGAACATGTTCAGTCATCCCTGGTGTCTTTAAAAACTCATAGTATTGTGTAACAAATGTGGCTGCATTTTGTGGTTCTGGTCTTATCCATAGAACGTGGTTATCTTCATTGTGCTTGGCAGCCAGGAAGTCATCCTGCCATATAATCTGATTGTGGAGAAAGGAGGTGAATGCCCGAATCTAGATGTCCCCGATAAGAGGATTAAGGTTCAGCTGCCTGTTTTCAGGGATGGCCTCATTATGGAAATATGCCTCATAGAGGAGGTGTTGATTCATAGCAAAGGCCTCTGCAAAGGTTTTGAGAAAATCTACTGGATGTAGCACTGCATGGGGTCTGCCTTCTGTGATTGATTTGATCTGAAACCATGTAAGTCATTCCATAAGGAACAATGAGTAATTGTAGGATGGTTTCCTTGCAACCAATAGCTTTTGTGCCAAGTCAAATACCAGGGCCAATCTTCCTTTTAACTCTTTGTTTTGTTTCTTAAGGGAATGAGCTTCCTAGCGTGTTTTCTCCAAAGCTTCCCAATTTGAGTAGGTATGATTTATCCAGATCTGTCTGTGCTTTTGCAGGCTTTTGGCCTGTGTAGAAGCATACTCTTTCTTCCATTTCTGTATTATTGGTTGCTCATCCCATGGCTGAGTTTGTGTTTCAGTGCTGCAAGTAGTGGGGTGAGGTAAGGTCTAAGTAGATTGTTTCACAAAAGTGTGGATATTGATCTGGCTAGGAGGGGCAGACTACTCAGTAGACATTATTTGTACAACTTTGTTAACAAAAATAGGGGTTTCAGATTTGACATTTGTTGCAGGGCAGGGCTCAATCTTAATCTTGGGAGGCCCTGCTGGTTCTTATGTAACAGCAGGGTGTTCTTCTTTGACTGGAGAAGTTGAAGGTGCAGGGGGAGCTCCTGGTATTGTAATTTGAGTTATTTTGTAGCCCGCTTGATAGTAGATATCCCCACATTGACTGCACATATATTCTTTACACGAGCTCTCTGTTGTAGTCCCTTCTGACATGGTTGATAGGCGAGCTAGGGTGTGCAAGTTAAGTTCCTTATCGTATGCTTCCTTTCCCATGGCTAGCTCTTGCTTGTATGCTTCTAGTTTAGACTTTAGGAAGTCATTTTCCTGCAAGACAGAGGCCATCGTTGGTTCTGGTTGAGGGATGACTGGTTCTTGTGTAGCAGTCACAACCTCAATAGTTGGTTCTTATGGAGCAACTACAGGAATGGCAGTTGATTCTTATGTTTCAGCTTCTTTATGTAAGGAAAGTAATGTTGTAGCACCCTGGACCTCTGATTCCTGTATCTCAGTATTAGTATCAACAGTTGGTTCTTGTGTTTCAGTTGTAGCTGGTTCTTGTGTGGCAGCTATGGCTGCTTTTTGTGTTTTAGCCACTGAATGAGTAACTGGTTCTTGTGTTTCAGCTACTGAATGGGTAGTTGGTTCTTATGTTTCAGCTACTTGATTTGAAGGAGATGATGTCGCAATACCCTGGGCATCTGGTTTTGTTTCAGTGCCCGTGGATGGAATAGGCAAAGATTCCGGCGTTTGAGAGGTTAGGGGTGTACGAGGTATTATTCGGATGGGTTGGGGGTATAGGGCAGTGGAAATAATGGCTAGCCTTGTTGAGGCCCTTGTTCGTTTTTTTTGTAAGAAGGGTAGGAAGAAAGGAATTTTCTTTTGTTTACGTGTGGGTTTTTCCTCAATGATGAGGCAAGGAGAATTTTCCGCCTCAGAATCATCACTAAGAATATGAAGGGCAGGAGTGGATGATTCTGGTGAAGTGTGGGGCGGGCTTGGTATGGTAGTGGGGTTAATTGGACTGGTTGGTTCTGTAGGCAGACTGCTAGGTACTCTTGGAGAGTCTGGAGGGTTTTGCGGTTGCTGTTCCTAGAGATTTTCAGGAATTTCAGCAGCTTCTTGGGGGTTTATGGGTGGGTTGTTTAGTGGAGGGTTATGTTGGGCAAAACCCCTTTGGATAAGTAGTTGGATGAGATGGTGATGGGTGAGTGAAAGGGTGGGATTTTTGGCCTTTTTACAGTAGTGCGACATATTTTTAAGGCAGCCAAGAAAATAATAATGAATGTTTACCAATCTATTATGCCGTAAATGAGACAACAGGACAAAATCATGCTGGTAGACTAGCTGGTACCAGCCTTCGCAGGTAAGGTAGTGTTTGATGAATTTTGCAACTTTTGGCCATGGAGGCGGCAACGAGTTGAGCCAGACACCCCAACCTTTGGGTTCAATTTGTTCCCCTGGCAAGAGGAAATCCTGCTGGGCATTCATGATGATGTGTTTGCGACTAAACATGCAAATGCCATTGGTAGGGAGACCCGAAACCTACACTATATCTTCTTCTGTAACTGATATCTAAACCTCTTGAACAATGGAATAGTCTTCCTAGAGGTTTTGAGCAAACTGGAGAACCTTTTGCTGATCATACCACTGGAGTCTCTGAAAATAACCGAGCCATCTTGCTTGTAGAAAAATTTGATAGGATACTGGATAGTGCTCTAACAGGGCTGTCGTGGTGGGTTCGTACCATATAACAGAGCCTCCCATAGCTATCAGCTCGGTAAAATACACTGTCAAAGAGTTTGAGTATCAACTTCTGTGCAGAGTAAGTTTTTCGAGTGGAGGCATGCAAATGGTGGTGAGATGAACGAAAGGATGGTGAAATAGGAATGGCAGTGGTGAATTCGTGTGAAATGATAGTATAAAAGTTTAATATGTCCTCCCCCCCCATTAAGTGTGGCTAATAATGATTTCACTCGAGTGGTCATAATGATTTAGAATCTTCTCATTAACTATAGCTTAACTGTATTACATAAAATTTACATACCTCGCCTTACCTTCTGATTCGTGTTGCAAACAAAATATAATGTCTATCCATGATAGTTCTGAAGTGGTCGTGACAGAGACTTTTGATTTGTTAGATGAATTGTATCAAGGATTTGTTGACTGGAAGGACAAATTGTAATATGAGAGCACAAAATCTTGCTGCCAGATAATGTTGAAAAGTTGGTGTTTCAGCAACATAAAAGAAGGGGCAAAACAATTGTTGGATGGTGTTGTTTTGTCAATGAGGAAATGTGGAGAATTTCCGAACTGTAGCGAAAAGTTGCTGATGATGGTGTTTTAGCAATAGAGAGGGGAAAATGAAAAAGTCGTTGAACAGTGGTGTTTCAACAATGGGGGAAAATGGTGAAATATTGTTGAACAGGGATGAGGGAAAAAGGTGTGGGGTTGCTTACAATGGTGTTTCAACAATAGGGGAAAATGAAAAAGTCGCTGAACAGTGGTTTTTCAACAATGGGGGAAAATCAAAAAGTCGCTGAACAGTGGTGTTTCAGCAATGGGGGGAAGCTTGTCTCTTTGTGAAGCAGGATCATCCTTTCCTAGTGTCCTGTGCTTTGATCGGGAATCTACAAAAATCGATTGTAACATGGTATTTCTTGACAGGGATTATTAGTAAATAAAATCTAATCTAATACTAAAGAAATTAACTTAAAAGAATTAATTGCAATGAGGAGTAGAAGCCCCCTCTAAGAAGAGGTAATGGGAGTCTGCCACACATGTGGCCTTAAAATCTTCTTTGGAAATAGGGCGCTGGTACAGACAGAGTCGATGTCCATTTACAAGTAACGGTGTTTTGGAGTCATCGATTGTGAGGAGCCTTACTGTTCCATTGGGGAAAATAGTGTCTACTTCGTAAGGTCCAAGCCATCTTGTACGTAGTTTCCCTTGAAATTCTTTGAACCGAGAGTCATACAGTAGGGCCCAATTACCTTTTTGGAACTGCTTGTTCTTGATAGTTTTGTCATGCCATTTTGATCTTTGCTGTTGAATTATGGTTGTCTGATGAATGACATCTAGTCTTTTCTTCTCCAATTCATTAAGCTACTGCAACCTGGCTATTTGTGCATTGGTCAAATCAAGGTTGACAGCTAAAGCAGTCCTTAAGGTTTTTATTTCAAATTCCACAGGAAAGAAAACACTCTTTCCATAGACTAATGCATAGGGAGAGAATCCTGTAGTATTTCTCCAGGTAGTTATGTAGGCCCATAATGCTTCAGGGAGCCTGTAGGACCAATCCTTTCTAATTTCCTTCACTGTTTTTGTGAGAATGGCTTCTATTACTTTGTTTGTGCTTTCCACTTGTCCATTGGCTTGCGGGTGGTATGCTGTAGTCATTCTATGCTGAATATGATATTTTTGAAGGGTGGCTTTGAAACCATGAGAAGTGAAAGGAGGTCCTCCATCTGTAACTAATTCTCTTGGCACCCCAAATCTGATGAAGATGTATTTAAATAAGAAATTTATAATTGCTTCTTCGGTTTCTCTGTGGAGTTCTTTGGCTTCCACCCATTTAGTCATGTAGTCTGTGCAGACCACTATGTAAACTTTTTGATTGGATGGGGGGTTGATGGGTCCTACAAAGTCTAAGGCCCATGTTTCAAATGGTTCAAGTACTATCTGGGGGTTTAATGGAATTTCATCTCTATAATTAGGTTGGCCTACTCTTTGGTAGCTATCACAGGCCCAGACATATTTCTTTGCATCTTTGAAGAGTGAGGGCCAATAGTACCCCATCTTGAGAATTTTATGTGATGTTCTTTTATCAGCAAAATGCCCTCCACAAGGGCCATCATGACAAGCTTTTAGTATATCATAAACCTCATCTTCTCTAATGCACCTTCGGATTTCTTGATCAGGTCCTATATGGAAAAGACATCCACTTACCCAACTATACTGAGCACTTTGATGAATGATTCTTCTTTTCTCTCGGTGGGATAGGTGTGATGGTAACTTCCCTGCAACCAAGTAGTTAGCAATGTCTGCATACCAAGGTGAGTGAGCAGAGAGTGCAAATAGGTATTCATCAGGAAAGGAATCATCTATTGGGGTATCATCATCAGGTGTCAACTGAGAAAGGAAATCAACAACTAAATTTTCTTTTCCTGGTCTATCTACAATGGTAATGTCAAATTCTTGCAATAATAGTAACCATCTGGTGACTCGAGCGTTTATGATAGGTTTGTTCATTAAATATTTGATAGCTGAGTGATCAGTATGGAAAAAAGTAGAGTAGCCAGTAATGTAATGTCTAAATTTATTAATGGCATAGATAATTGCTAAAAATTCCTTTTCGGTGACTATATAATTGAGTTCAGCAGGAGTCATATTCTTGCTGATGACATAGATAGCATAAGGGAGATGATTTTCTTCTTGTCCCAAGACAACTCCTATCACAAGTATCTGAAGCATCGGAGGAGATATGAAAGGGGAGTGTCCAATCAGGTCCTCTAAGAATAGGAGCTGTAGATAACTGATGTTTAAGTGTATTAAATTCTTCCTGACAAGAATAGGTCCATTTGAATTCATCATTTTTCATTAGTAACACAAACAAGGGAGAAGCTATTTTGGAAAAAAAATTGATAAATCTTTTGTAGTACCCAGCATGTCCTAGAAAACTTCTTACCTCTGTTTGGGTTTTGGGAGTAGGACAATACTTAATGACTTGTATCTTGGATGGGTCTACCTGAATTCCCTGAGATGAGATAAAATGTCCAAGCACTATTCCTTCACTCATCATCATATGACATTTTTCTGTACTTAAGGAGAGT
>JZKD02S0255053.1:100445-114771 GCA_000966675.3 Picea glauca | reverse complement strand
CCCCACTGGCTGATTTTTGGACTCTTGAAAATGTGGTGTCCCTGCTGTTTGATCTATTTCTTGAAGCTCCTCTTGAACATCTTTTGCATAAATTAACAATTTCATCGTATGATTCTTTAGATATGTCCCCTTTTCCAGGCATATTCAACATATCTAGAAAGTCATCCCTTACTACTTTTAATAATATATTTTTGAGAATGTCTTTACTTACATTGGGGTGATTGGATCTCTGTAGACTATACTATAGCCTTTCTACAAAGTCCTCCAGATTTTCATCCTCTTTCTGCATCATCTTAAATAGCTCCTCCCTCTTTTCTCTTGTTCGGCAATAGTCCTGGTATTTATTCAGGAATTTCTATTTCATTTGGTCCCATGTTGTAATTACATGGCCTCCAAGACTCATGAACCATCTTAGTGCATTTCCTTTTAGTGTTGCTGGAAATAGCTTTAATTTTTTAGCATTGGAAATGTAATCATAAATTCTACATAATATATCAAACTCAAACAAAAATTCATCAGGATTTTCTGAAGACAAACCA
Source organism: Picea glauca (assembly GCA_000966675.3). Classification (NCBI taxonomy): domain Eukaryota; kingdom Viridiplantae; phylum Streptophyta; class Pinopsida; order Pinales; family Pinaceae; genus Picea; species Picea glauca. The sequence continues at coordinate 114,232 of JZKD02S0255053.1, read as the reverse complement.
TGAAAATTAGGTAGTGGTAAGAGTGGAATGTTCTTCATGTGGGCTACTCCTCTAGGAAGATCACCAATAGGAAATCCTAATGTGGAGAAAGAGTTTTCATAATTTACCTCTCCTTCAGGACCTACCTGTTCTTTGTGATGCAATTCTTCATTGTACTCATCCATGTTTTCTTCTTTCTGCTCTCCTACCGTGCTTACTCTATCCTCAATGTTTCCTGCTGGTTTCTGGACTGTCTCAGGACTCCAAACTTCTTTCCTTGTTTCAAAATTTGCTTGGAATGAAGGCTAGGATTTTTGTTTCCGAAGGTTTGGTCATTGAGCAGCAGATTCAGACTTTGATATGATATCGTCAATATAAGTTTTTCTTCCTCCTTTTCCTCTTCCCCTGCCACCTGTAGGGTCAGTGTCTTTGGGGTCTTCACGTCCTCTCATGCAATCTTTGTATTTGCAAAATCATAAGTGCTTTTGAAATCTATAATTACCTTCCCCGGCAACGGCCCCAAAATGTTGGTCACTATAATTTCTTATTTAATCTAAACAATCAAGTGCTACATAAATTGTCAACCCAGGGAAGTTTGTTTATTTCAAAGGTAACCACACACTATATATGTTCAATCTCAAAAGCAACATAGAGTTGTAATAAAAACTACATTAATCACACTTTCCTTGAATAAACTGAAGTTCTAACTTAAATTACAGGAAAGCAACCTACCTATTGCAGAGCTTAAAGAGGTGATTAATCGAAAGAATCCTGGATTACATTAAAATAACAACTGCAACAGGAAAGAACAACTATTTTGTAACCAGATAACAAGACCCTATTCCCAAGAAGGAAACTTCATCACCTTGTTTCTGATTAACACACTTTCATGAACTCATTAATGCATTGAAGGCTAACTGATTCTAACAGAGAATAGGACCCTAATTCCTTCCCTTAAGTAGGAACCTTCAGCACCAGTCTCTAATTAGCACACTCATGAAGATAATTGAAAGCTGACTACTTTTAACAGAGAACAAGACCCTAATTCCTTCCCTTAAGCAGGAACCTTCAACAATAGTCTCTGATTAGCACACTCATGAAAATAATTGAAGGCTGACTACTTCTAACATAGAACAGGACCCTAATTCCTTCCCTTAAGCAGGAACCTTCAGCACTAGTCTCTGATTACCAAACTTCCATAAATTCATCACACAGGATTGCCAACTAAAATGATTAACAATTACCCAAGCATGAACCACATGAAAACAATGTAACGTTCAGTAAGACAGAGTTCAGTCGTGTTTCAGCAAAGTAGAATTCATTAAAGTAGTGTTTCAGCAAAACAAAAATTAATCAAGGCATAAATAGAAATCACACTAACACAATATAAAACTAACGGGTGAATTTTGTGAAGAAGGTGGGCCATCCCTTCTCACAAGATTCCCCTGAAACGAAAAGGCTAGAGAGGAATGCTCAGAACAGTCTTTTATTCATCTATCAATGTATCATATTACAATCTGATTTGAAATACGTCCTTCTCTGTAAAACTCTCTTAGTATAAAAAACTGATCCCCTCGAATGGTGATTTCTACTTATTTAAAGAGGAAAATCACTTCGATACAATTGATCAACAAATTACAAGTGTATATCGGGATCCTATTCTTAGTCAGATCAACTTTCTAAACTGGAGTAAGGTCTCCTAGTCTTCCGCAACAGAATGCTATTACTAGTACTGAGTGGGTGTTGTTGTTACAGCTGGAGTAACAACTCTTTATTTGTTTCTTGTTACTGTTGTTCGACATCACAAATCGTGGGTTGTTTCAGTCATGGGATTTGCATTCTGACTGTGTAGTCAACCTGTGTGAGTTGTTGTTTAGCATCGTTGACCATAGACTGTGTAACAACTTTGGCATTGTCGACCACAGACTGTGTAACAACCTCTGTGTTTTAGCATCGTCGACCATGGACTGTGTAACAGTTTCTGTGTTTCAGCATCGTTGACTATGGACTGTGTAACAACTTCTGAGTTTCAGCATCGTCGACCATGGACTATGTAACAGCTTCTGAGTTTCAGCATTATCGATGGACTGTGTAACAACTTCTGAGTTTCAACATTGTCGATTATGGACTGTGTAACAGCTTCTGAGTTGTTGTTTCAGCAACAAGCCTCAATGCTAATCTGCAGTTCGAACTGTTTCAGCACTTATACATTTCTAATTAATGGTTAAGTACGAGAGTGATGTAAAATTATATGCAAAACAGATTAAACATATAGTAAAGAGAAGAGACGTTGTATACCTTTGGAAAGATAGGATAAAGTGATAATATGAGTTTAAATGTGAGTGAACAAGAGTGTAATGGTGGCAAAAAGTATAGGCAAAAAGGTACATTGTGTGGTCCTAACACCCATGTGCGTGGATTCTTTGATTTGTACATGCACAAAATGTTAACGACCATCCTATTGACGACCTTTGTCTAGCCATCAGTTTTTGGACGGAAAGATGTGTACTTGGTGAGCTTGGTGTCCAGCATTGACCAGAGGTTAGACCAAAATGTACTGAGGAACCTGTTGTCCCGATCTGAGATGATAGACTGTGGGATCCCAAAGTGTACCCACACTTGTTCAAAGAAGAGTTTAGTAGTGGCTTATGTTGTGATATTCTTCTTGTAGGCCACCATAATGGCCATCTTCGAGAATCGGTCGACAACCACAAAAACACATTCATTTCCATGCTTAGTAGAAAAAAGGCCTGACATGTAATCCATGGAGATGGATTCCCAAGGTTGACTAGGGGTAGGAAACAGAGTATAGAGGCCTTGCTTCTTGATGGTTGGTTTGGAAATGGCACAGGCAATGCAAGATCTAATGTACTTCCCAACATCTTGTCGAAGGTTTGGCCAATATAAATAATTTTCCACTACTTCCATTGTTTTCTCAACCCCAAAATGCCCAACACGTAGACTATAGTGCACTTCCAAAATCATCTTGGCATGATCGCTTGAAGGAACACAAAGGTGACCCAGGTGACATAGTAGTGCATCCTGGAGATGAAAATTTGGAACTCGGTTACCCTCCAAGAGTGTCTTGTATGTGTGGATGAAATCTGGATTGTTCTTGTAGAGAAGCAGCCAATCAGAAGTCTCGTGTCCATAAGAGTTGAGCATGGTGGTTATCACCACGATCGGTGGTTGGCTGAGGGAGTCTGCAACATTATTGGTGCTGCCCTTCTTGTACTTGATGTTCAAATGAAACTGTTGCAGATATGTGGACCACTTCTCATGGCAATGGTTCTACAACTTGACTTGTGTCTGTGTGGATGATTGTTCCCTTCCCCAAAATGTAATGCTTCCACTATTGACAAGCTTGCATAATGGAATACATGTCTTTGTCATAAGTGGGATACTTTCGAACTATTTTAGACAGTGTCACACTATAATATGCCAATGGATGACCCTGTTGAGTAAGAATTTCCCCAATAGCATAGTCAGAGGCATCTGTCTTGATCTCAAATGGTTTTTGCAAGTTTGGTAATGTGAGCACTAGGGCATAGCAGAGGTGATATTTAAATTATACGAATGCCTTCTCTTGAGATTTCAACCAAAATAATTTTTCTTTCGCTCCTCCCTTGGTGACTTGACTCAAGGGCCAAGTGATATTAGAGAATCCCAACATGAACCTGCAGTAGAAATTAGCAAGGCCTAGAAATCTATGAAGCTCTGTTAGAGTGGTCGGGGATGGCCAATCCTAGATGACTTGGATCTTGGTTGGATCCACATGCACCCCATGTCATCAATAACGTATCCGAGATACTGAACCTGGATCATGCCAAAAGTGCCCTTCTCCAAATTGGCACACAAATTGTGTTTCCGTAGTGTTTGGAGGACCTATCGTATGTGGTGGAGGTGCTCTTCCCAAGTTTGGCTGAAGATCAAAATGCCATCCAAGTAAACTACTACAAATGAGTTGGTGAATGGCTGCAATATGTTTTCCATCAACCTCATGAAGGTTGCGGGAGCATTCGTCAACCTGAAAGGCATGAACATCCATTTGAAAAGGCCCTCCTTGTATTTCAAGGCAGTCTTCCACACATCAAATGGTTCTATTGGTACCTGGTGATACCAAAAATTCAAGTCGATCTTGTTGAAATATTTCACCCCTTTGAGCTGGTCCAGAAGGTCGTAAATTCGTGGGATTGGGTACCTATTCTGGACAGTGATTTTGTTTAGCGATTGATAGTCAATACAGAGTCTCCAAGTCCCATCCTTCTTCTACACCAACATGAATGGGCTCCCACAGGGAGATGAGCTTGGCCGGATGTGATCTTTCTGCAGCAGCTCTTGAATTTGTCACTTGATTTCATCGTTTTACAGAATAGAGTGTCGATAGATCATTCCATTAGGAAACAAAGCACCTGGGGTCATATCGATGGGGTGCTTGACCTGACAGTGCAGAGGCACCCATGTGGGTGAGGTGAAGATGTCTTAGTACTCCTCCACGACCTTGTCTATTTGTTTTTTTCATGCGAAGGAGCCTTGTCTAGAGGTCGTGTCCACAATCTTATTCTTTCCCTGAGGGCAGATCATCAGAAAAACAAATTTCTCAGTTTTGGAAATGAGCTTATTGCATTATTTTGTAGTAACCAAAGAGATAGCAACAAACGGTGGTACCTATAGTGTCTTGTACAACTTATTTCCCAAGGTAACAATAATTGTGCAAGGTTGGGACTCATATACATCATGTCGCTTCCAGAAGTATGGTTGGCCTAATAATACATCACAAACATCAAGAGGAGCAATGTCACATAATACCTCATCGGTGAAGGGCTTGATACTGTAGGGAAGGCGACATTGTTGGCTAATGAAAATATCATGTCCTTGGTGAAGCCACCCAATGGTGTATGTTTGTGGGTGTGTTGTGGTCAGCAAGCCCATCCGCTTCACGACCTCTGCTGAAATAAGGTTATTTTTTCTCCCATTGTAAAAAATGAACTATAGCGGGGAACCCTTTACCCACATCTGGGAGTGGAAGAGATGCTCCTCCTCCTCTGGATATTCTGATTCTTCCTTTTGGATATTCATGGTGGAAATGGTGGCATTGGGCTCCGTATTGATAATATTCTTCCCTCTGTCATTCCCCTTCTTGGGTTCTGATTCAGTGTCAGAGCATGCATCTGATTTAGAATCCCTCATCTTGGCCACCAGTCACTGTTTGGCCCAACACTCACTTGTGTTGTGAGTGGAGCTTTTATGGAACTCACACCACTTTCCCATGTCCTTCTTCGGCTTCGTGCTGTTGTTATTTTCTTTCATCTTTGGTAGGTTTTCTTGATCCACCATGCCTTGGATTTTTCCTTTGTTTTGTGGTTTGGAGACACCTTTCGTTTGCTTTTGATTCATAGATCCAAAGTCTCGCTTCTTCTGTTTGAATTTATGCTCAATCTTGGTAGCATACCGGTATGTCATACCAAGCGAGGAGATGTCAAGGAACTCCATTTCCTCTTGAATGCATCTATGTAGACAACTGCAATACTTCAACACCAAATGTTTCTCTAAATCTTTGATACTCAACTTTGTGCACAGGGTATGGAACAATTTTGTTAGCTCATGCACATCTTGATCCCTTTGTTGTCGTAGCGTAGTCCATTGTATGTACTTGTCCTCATAGCTCCCCACAGGATAATATTGTTCCTTGATGGTGTCTCAGAAAGAATTCCAAGTAGGTACAATCAAGAACAGGGAGGTTTACTCCTCGTCCTTTTTCTCACAATAGGTTTCCCACCAGTCCTTAACATGGGGGGCGTCTATGAGTAGTGAAAAAATAATCTTCTCTCGGTCAGAAAAGTCATGAACCGAGAAATATCCTTATAATAGATTCAACCATCTATCTATGGTGTCTACATCTATTTGTCCATCAAATATTGGAATTTCAAAGTTTACTTGTACCTTAAAAGGGGTTGCGCCTCCAGAGTGGTTGTTGGATGCAAATGCGCTACCAGTGAGCAATCATTGAAGGATCTGGGCAAAGTTATCCATCATCGCATTCCTTTGTTTTTCAAGGGCCTCATCGAGCAATATTTTGATAGGATCTCCTACTCCCTTGTCTTTCTTTTCATCCCCTATGGGCGACCGTTGGGGTTTGCGAGGCTGATCTTGCAAAGGTTCAACCAGATCGAGCCCTAACTCCTTATACCCCAACATCATTGGGTATATGCAAATAAGGATTGAGAAAGAGTAGACCAATCTGATACCACTGATTTAGATTTATGTAGGAACATAACAAAATACACAAATAACCATGAATACAAAGATGCAGCAGAAACAACACTTCATTTCATTAATATCAAAGAACTGAAATTTGTTTACAAACAAAATAGAAATAAACTAGCTAGGGCGTTGGTAGCTTATCTTTGGGAAGAGATGTGGCAGCTACATGCCTATGAAATCTGTGTTACAATGAGGCTTGAAGGACTATATATTATTGAGAAACAATGCAAACCCTAAACATTCAAAAACCTAACCCTAGGAGATGAATCACCAGAATATGGGCCTCGTCAGGGTAAATTGGTACATCAATTTCTTGGGGTCATAACTTTGGAATACTATCTTCATTTGATGCATATGATACATCATTAGAAATATCTATCCAAGGACTAAAAATATTGATAACAAATAACATGGAGTTATTCGCCGACCGGTTGATGCCCAAAAAATGTCATTTAGGGCCTCAAAACAGCTCCGGAAGTTCAGGACCCAAAAAACTACCAAAAATAGTAAATTGTCCTATAATTAAGGAAACTGATAACATGAAAGAAACAATGGTAGGGGTCCAAGTGGAATAGGCGGGTGGCCACTAATATCCATCTGGATTAGGAGGCTAGACTGTTCCCTTAGTCATACTACTCGACTACCCAGGTACTAGAGAGTATCTTCCCGAGTGATGTTCTTGGTGGCACTATAGCAGTCAAGTGACTGATCAGTTTATCTAAGGAGGGCTTCAGGATATCTATGTCGATATGTATACAGGTGTTGTCTGATGTGATACCACTCGAAGGGGTACCAACAAGGGTTACAAGGGTGGCGAATAGATGTGTGCTTAAGTACCGGTTGTATTTCCTTCATGTTTGAATCCTCGATCGTGGGTTTATGCACATAACAAAAAATCTCTATAGATTAAAGACGCTGAAATACATATCTACCCTGAAAAAAAATTAACCCACAATTTTCTTCCAAGGAAGGTGCTCTGATACCACTTTCAATATTCCAGATATAAAATAGTATGCATAACAGAAACAACTATCTAGAAATGACATATAAAAAATGATATAACCAGAACAACGCCACAATAATACCAAAATAATACCAGAATAACACCAAAAAGTGCACTTTGATTACTGAGAGCAATGTTCACATGCCTCTTTGAGGGGGAAACCTTGAGCAAAGAAGAGCTCTATTACAATAATATCCAAGACACAAATTTCCATAGCCTTTACTCCTATTTATACTAAATATGTCCATCCAAAAGAACAATCTAGAGGAAGATCCTTCTAGAAGCAGAAGCTTTTATTAGGTCTTCTTACATTTGACTTATTCTTCCTTATTCCTAGCCCTTATTAATATTGATCTTTATTACATGGAAATATATTATTCTACTTACGTGAGGGGTTAGGTCCCTAACAAAACAAGAGTGAAACAAGATCGTTCACATAGGGGCAATGATGATTACTAACGCAGGTTGCAGGCATCATTGGAGTAATCTTTCACAAAGCTTCATCCTCATATTTGATTCTGTCCCAATTCTCTAATTTCATTTGACTTGCAATAAACTCATATAGATTCACAAGGTATGACATAATCATAGAAGACAAAATTAATATGAGAAGAAACTCTCACACATAAATTATATACTCTTCCCTCCACATGTTCCTGGGCACTCTCATGAGGGAGTTACACCCAGTCCATCTCTGATACCATACTAAAACAGGGGAGTAGAGTAATAAACACAAATAATATTAAATTACTGAGTATATCAATACATTTGGACTCTATTATATAGATTACATAGGTTGTTAAAATAAATAACTTATTCCAAATATAAATGGAGAGGTTTAAAAAATATCTCAACCAGACACCAAACTAGGATCTCACAAATCCAACTCTCAAACAAACTACTAAGAATACATTAGCAAGGATATTAGATAAGTAGGAATTATATATTCCAACATGAAAATCATGCATCCACATGGACTTTGTGAGGTGTTGAACCAAATATCTTAGCTATTGGGATTTCACATAGACGAATATGTCATCCAATGGATTTAGGTGATTAGTGGATCAGGGACGAGACATACTTTTTTATCCTTTGGATAAGCTTGAAAACCCTTCCATTATAAAGTTGTAAAATTTTCTGCTAGCACTTAAGGTAAGAACTTTGTGAAATATGTTGTTAGTATAAGCGTCATGGGCATATTCATTTTATGTGGTGCTATGATTGACATTTGGAGGGGTATACCAGTGGCCTTTGCTGGTAGCGATAAGGTTCTTTAGATGGTATTGAGGGTTAAAATTGGAGCTCTTCACATAAACTATTCTGGTTTGATCAGAACTCATTATCTCAACCTCATTGATGCCATCGTCATACTTTCTATTAAGTTCATTGATTCAATCAGAGTACCTCCCATCATTGCATCTGATTAGCTTCATAGAAGTTTCTCTCATGACCTTTGATGGCTTCGACAATGTTTCTCTCAAGATCTTTGATGGCTTCGATAATGTTCCTCTCAAGATCTTCGATGGCTTCGACAATGTTTCCATCAAGATTTTCAATGGATTTATTCATCAATATCTCCTATGAATTTGGAAACATTTTCATTATTGTAGTCTTCATTTTGTTTATTTTCTTTTGATTATTATGTAATATATATATATTTTAATTTAAGACTTATTTTTGTTTTCTTTTGATAAAATTAACAATAACAAACTTTATCAATTTCATGTGGATAGAAAGAAAATCAATTTGCAAACCTCTTGCTTAGACTATTGGGGGAACTTTTAAATATTCATAACTTATTCATATGAATTCAAATTGGAACGTGGTGAGACAACTAATTGTTCCATACAAACATCTCATTTCTATAACAACTGATGCAGCCAGTTCGGGTGAGAAACCCTAGTTGATTCTCTCTAGAACTTCTGGGCATCGAATTTTGATTCCGCGAGTTGATTTGGAATCACAATGGTGAAAATTATATGTTTGGCTTGTTTCCAGGAATAAAAATTCACTTTGACGAACATCAAAAAATTACGCTCAAATGAGTTTTTTAATGAAATTTTGAGTCTCGTTTTCGCTACCGCTTCACCCAAATTAGATTTTGTAAGTTCCTATATGATGTGTGATGTATAGAATCTTAATTCATCCATTGACATTGAAGTGATGGGTAATTATAAAAAATATATAAACCTTCAAAAAAAAACATGATCCAAGTGGATATTGGTGGCCACCCACCTTTCCCTACTGGCTCAAAACAATTTTCTAGCAATTTTGGTAATTTACTATTTTTAGCAATTTTTACTTCCAGGGCCATTTTGAGGGCCTAAATGAAGGTTTTCCAGGATAAATCATCTCAATTATGTCCGAAGGCATGATTGAGGCCTCAAAATTAATCTCCTCGGTGATACCTTTCCAACGGGCTATCATATGCCTAAAATGGAGATTGTATGCAAAAGTTACGACCCCAGGAAGTTAATGTACTAACTTACCCAAACGGGGCCCACATGACTTTTGGCGCTTCATCTCCCAGGGTTAGGTTTTTGGATGTCTAGGGTTTTTGGCATTCCTATTTATTGTAAAAAGGCCTTTAGAGCCTCATTGTAATCATCTTCTTGTGAATGAGCATAGTCATCACATCTCTTCTCAGAGATAAGCCACCACCATTCCAGCAAGCTTGTTTCCGCTGCATTTTACAGTTTCATCTTATTTCATTATTGAATAGAAAACCAATTTTAATGTATCTCTTTTATTTTTTGTTAAACAACTATTAAAAATATGTATTCATTTTTTCTGCTCATAAAATCCAGATCAGTGGTATCAGAGCAGTCTTCTCCTTGTCGTCTTAATGCATGTCCCCAACGAGGTCGGAGTACAAAGAGTTGGGTCTCAAGCTTTCTTCTCTTGAGGATAAAATCTCTCGCATGCCCAAGACACCTCTCATAGCAGGAGAAAAGAAAGATGACAAGATAGGATATCCTTTCAAACTGTTGATTGAGGAATCCCTCACGCAATAGAGGAACGAGATGATGGATAGTTTCACGCAAATCCTTCGGCGGATACCAACAGGAGATGCATCTTCTTCGAGCGTAGGTGCTACCCCCTTCAAGCTACAAATAAACTTTTATATTCCTATATTTGAAGGTCAGATAGATGCAGATGCTGTAGATAAGTGGTTGAATCTACTAGAAGGGTATTTTTCTATCCATAACTTTTCGAATAGAGAAAAGATTACTTTTGCACTCCTCAAAGCCATTCCCCATGTCAAAGATTGGTGGGAAACTTTTTCTGAGCAAAAGGAAATAGAGGAACCCTCATTATTTTCAACCACAACCACCTGGTAATCCTTTAGGGATGTTATTAAGGAACAATACTACCCTGTCAGAATTTATGATGACCTATATACCAAATGGACTACACTGCGTGAAGAAAGAGACCAAGCAGTGTCAGATTTCAAAAATACCTTCCATAACTTGTGCACCAATTTGGGTATCAAATATTTAGAGTGACATATGGTGCTCAAGTATCGAGGTGCTCTGCATCGATACAACCAGACCGAAATGGAATTTCTAGACATCTCATATTTGGGTGTGGCCTATCAATATGTTGTCAAAATTGACCAGAAGCTCAAACAAAAGATGTGGCAATTTGGGTCGGGGAACCCCACACAAAAAATACCAATAAAGGGCGACACCAACCCACAGAACAAAGGACAGAGTAGAGATGGACATTATTAGGACAAAGTCCAAGTCACAAGCAAAGAAGGACACCAGAAAGACAAAGAAAGATACTGGGAAGTGGTGCGACTTGCATAAGAGCCCTTGGTATAACACTGTTGACTGATGCTCAAAGCAGTCGCTGGTGGCTGAACTGAAAGCCTCTGAATTAGATGAAGATTCTGACTCTGAGCTAGAACTAGAAAGGGGAAGATAGATCATTGATGTGGAACCCAATGCCACTGTTGCTACCACCAAGCTCTAGCCTGGTGAACTAGACGAGGCAGAAGAAGGAGAGCACCTCTTCCACTCACAAATGTGGGTAAAAGGCACCCCGCTGCACTTCATTGTTGATAGAAGTAACCAGAAGAACCTCATCTCAACAGAGGTTGTCAAGCGGCTAGCCCTGCCAAGAACACCGCACCCACAACCCTACACCATTGGATGGCTCCGCCAAGGAAGCGATCTCCGCATTAGCCAACAATGTCGACTGTCGTATGGCATCAATCCCTTCAAAGACGAGGTATTGTGTGATGTTTCTCCTCTCAAAGTTTGTGATGTTCTTTTGGGCCAAACTTAATTATGGAATCATCATGCTGTATATGAGTCTAGGCCTCATAGTGTTATTATTACTTTGAACAAGAAATTGTACAGGATACTCGATGCGGTCCCACCTAGTTCTATTTCCTTGATCTCCGCTAAGCAATGCAGGAAGGTAATCTCTTAGATGGGGAAGTTTGTCTTCTTCATGATTCTCTCTCAGAAGAAGTGAAAGAGCATAGCCACATCCAGGGTCTTTGCGGCTGACCTCTCCATACAGCAGAAGCAAGTAGATAAGGTCATGGAAGAATACTTGAATATCTTCTCCTCACCTACAGGGGTACCTCTGCACTACCAGGTCAAGCACCCCATCGATCTGACCCCCAGTGCACCACTGCCCAATGGGCCATTCTATCACCACTCTCTATCAAAGAATGAGGCGATCAAGTGACAGATCCAAGAGCTGATTCACAAGGGGCACATTCATCCCATCTCATCACCTTGCGGGAGCCCAATCATGCTAGTATAGAAGAAAGATGGAACTTGGCGACTCTGCATTGATTACCAGGCTCTGAATAAAATCACAGTCAGAAACCGGTACCCGATTCCCTGGATTGATGACCTCCTTGATCAACTCATGGGGGCCAAATAGTTCAACAAGATTGATCTAAAGTCTAGCTACCACCAGTTCCTGATAGAACAGACATATGTATGGAAGACCGCCTTCAAGTCAAAGGAAGGCCTTTTTGAATGGTTGGTCATGTCCTTTGGTTTGAAAAATGCACAAGCCACTTTCGTGAGGTTGATGGACGATATTCTATGACCATTCACCAATAATTTTGTAGTGGTGTATCTGGATGACATTCTCATTTACAACAAGACTTGGGCTGAACACGTGCAACATATTCAGTAGGTTCTGCACACCCTACGACAACATAAGCTATACGCCAACTTGGGAAAATGCTCCTTCGGCATGGACAGGGTCCATTACCTGGTCTACATTGTTGATCAGCATGGTGTACATGTGGATCCAGTCAATATCTAAGTCATCCATGACTGGTTAGCCCCAACCACACTCACTAATCTCTGGAGCTTCTTGGGCCTAGCCAATTTCTATCGCAGGTTCGTGTTGGGATTCTCCCATATTGCATGGGCCCTCAACCAAATAACCAGGGGTGGTAGTAAGGAAATATTTGTGTGGGGGAGGTCCCAACAACAATCATTTGATGATTTGAAGTAGCGCTTGTGCTCAGCCCTAGTACTTTCACTCCCAGAACTACAACATCCCTTTGAGATCAAGACAGATGCTTCCGACTATGCTATGGACGCCATTCTCACTCAGCATGACCACCCTATGGCCTATCATAGTGAGACACTATCGGATGCTTTCTGTAAGTACCCTACTTAGGACAAAGAAATGTACTCGATTGTGAAACCTTACTGCCAGTGGAGACACTACATTCTTGGGAAGGGGATAGTCATCCACACTGATCATAAGTCACTGCAGTTCATGCAGACACAAGGAAAATTGCAGAATGAACACCATAAAAAGTGTTCCACATACTTGCAACAATTCCACCTCAACATCAAGTGTAAAATAGGAAGCACCAATCACGTTGTTGATTGCCTCAGTAGACCGCTAATCACGACACTCACCATAGTGCTAGAATATTGTGGCAATGAGACCTCTGGATGGCCCCAACTCTATGAGATAGACCCAGACTTCGCCACCACCTACCAAATGTTGGGGGAAAACATAGTTGTCGATAATTTCCATCTTTAGGATGGGTTGTTGTGTCGTCTAGGCTATATCTATGTTCCATCAAGAGAGTGAGAGAATCTGATCTAGGAAGCCCACTATAGTTGATTGTCAGGTCACTTCGGCATTGAAAATATAGTGGCAATGCTACAGAAACATTTCTATAGGCCGAAACTTTGATAAGAGATCAACAAGTATATCAGGTCCTGCACTACCTACGCAATTGCCAAACTGAGCACAAAGAAACAAGGCATGTACACCCCTCTTCCTACTCCTGACAGGCCATGGGAATCCATATCAATGGACTACATGTTGGGCCTCCCATCCACCAAGTGGGGAAACGACTGTGTTTTTTTGGTTGTTGATCGCTTTTCTAAGATGGCGATTTTGGTTACCTGTAAGAAGAACATCACAATAGAGGCCATTGCTAAGCTCTTCTTTGAACGAGTCTGGGTACATTTTGGAATCCCACAAACCATTGTCTTAGATCGGGACAGACGATTTCTCATCACATTCTATTCGAGCCTCT
>JZKD02S0255053.1:81908-100395 GCA_000966675.3 Picea glauca | reverse complement strand
GGGGTTGGGATTCCAACCATTGGGTCCCATAGATGTTGCACTTCCCCTTGCGGTCACCTCGACCGACTCATCTCCTGCTCCAACTGAAGCTGAAAAATCCACCCGGTTCATTGAGCAGATCTAGCACATCCGCCAATAGGTTCAGGATATCCTACAAAAGTCCAATGACAAGTACAAACAACGCCATGATCAACATTGGGTGCCACATAAGTTTCAGGTGGGAGACAAAGTTTGGTTGCACTTGCAGAAAGAACGCCTTACTGGACCCCATTAGAATGTTATCCCACTCCATTATGTGTTGTACACCATCACCAAGGCCGTGGGGGATAATTCTTTTCAGCTCAACATTCCTCCTTTCCTTGGCTTGCACCCAGTGTTCAATGTGGATCTCCTTCGCCCTTATTTCCCACCATTATTGGACACCTCAGAAGTAGCATAAAAACTAACACCAATAGAGCTCAACCCAAAATTCATACAACAGGCATCCAATAATCATATTGTGGACACACATATCAAGGGAACTCGACAACAAAGGATCCAACTTTATCGAGTCATCAAAGCAGGGCAGCTCCTCCACCAAGGCAAGTGGCTCACTCGGGGCCAAATTCAACAGAAATTTCCTCATATGATGGGGGACATCAATGAAATGGATACCATTACTTCCTAAGGATGGAGGATTGATTCAAGTGGATATTGGTGGCCACCCACCTTTCCCAACTGGCTCAAAATAGTTTTCTGGCAATTTTGGCAATTTACTATTTTTAGCAGTTTTTACTTCCAGGGCCATTTTGAGGGCCTAAATGAAGGCTTTTCAGGATCGATATTCTCAATAATATCCAAATGCATGATTGAGGATACAAAATTAATCTCCTCTATGATACCTTTCCAACGGGCTATCATACGCCTAAAACGGAGATCGTATGCAAAAGTTACAACCCCGGGAAGTTAATGTACTAACTTACCCAAACGGGGCCCACATGATCTTAAAACCCAATTCAAAAACTTCTAATGGATCATGGCAGGGGACTTCAACATCATCACATCACTTGTGGAGAAAAAAGGAGGTACAAGAATATTGGAGAGGGATGCGAAATAATTCTCAAAGTTCATAGACACATCAGAGATGGTAGACCTCAAAACTAATAATAGCCAGTTCACCTAGAACAATAAAAGGATGAACCAGTATCAGGTAGCAACAAGACTCGACAGATTCCTAGTCTCAGAGTCAATCATTATGTAGGGGCTAAGCTTAGATTTCAACATCCTTTCCTGGGGGGGATCTGATCATTGGTCAGTGTAACTTGAAGTAGGCTTCCAAACCACACTAAAGAACAGACCCTTCAGATTTGAGAAAGTTTGGATTGAACACCCGACTTTCAAGGAAAGAATCAAACAGTGGTGGCAGGAGGAGAAACTAGAGTAAGGGAAAAGGATGTTCAAACTCTATAAGAAACTAAATTACATCAAATATAGGCTCAAGGAGTGGAACAAGGACACTTTTGGGAATATAAACCAAGAGAAAAACAACATAGAAGAAAAAATGAAAAAAATCCAGAAAACCTGCATTTCGGAGGGCTATACGGAGGAATGAAAAAAGGAAGAGATTCATATGACCCAGGAATGGGAAGCTCGATGCCAGCAGGAAGAAACACTTTGGCGACAAAAGTCTCATATCAGATGGCTAAAGGAAGGAGAACGGAACACCAAGTTTTTTCATAGAACAACCATGGCCAGAAGAGCCCATAACAAAATCTTGAAGATTAAGGACCAGGATGGAATAGAGCGAGAGTCACATAAGGAAATCAAAACTACTCTGGTAAACCACTTCCATGGGATAGCCCAGGAACCCAACCAAAACATAACGAAGGTCGTACAAAGGATAATCCACCACATCCCCTGCCTAGTCACCGAGGAACAAAATAACAACCTGAACAAACCCATTGCTGAGGAGGAAATTGACCAAGTAATCCAAGAAATACCCAATGGGAAATCCCTAGTTCCAGATGGCTTCATAGTGGAGTTCTTCAAATCCTGCAGGGAAATTGTCAAACACGATATTTATAAGGTAGTGGAAGACTCTATAAGGTCAGCCTCCATTCTAAAATCACTAAATGATACAATGATTACACTTATCCCCAAAGAAAATGAAGCCAAAACCTTGGATCATTAAAAACCTATAACACTGTGCAATGTGGTTTATAAGATAAACTCCAAAGTTATAGCAAATAGATTGAAACCCCTCCTACTCACACTGGTATCACAAGAACATGCAGGATTCGTGGAAGGAAGACATATAATGGACAATATCATCCATGCCCATGAGCTTATCCACACCCTGAAGCTTCAGAAGAGAGGGGGAATGATAATACAACTGGACTTAGCAAAAGATTTTGAAAAAATTAGTCGGCACTATATGGTCAATACTTTGGAAACCTTTGGCTTCAACCAGCACTGGATCAACTGGATAGTCAGCCTAGTATCCACAACAAGCTATTGGCTACTAATAAATGGGGCCCCTGCTAAACCTTTCTGGCCCATGAGAGGCATCAAACAAGGAGACCCTCTATCCCCCTTCCTATTCATTCTAATGAAGGAAGGTCTCAATCAATGCATAAAAAGCTCAACTGCAACATGTGAAATAAAAGGTATCAAATCTTTCGAAAATTTCCCTACTTCCACACACCAACAGTTCGTGGATGACACCTTACTTCATCGCATACCCACAGTCAAGGAAGAAAAATCCCACAAATAAATCCTAGAAGAGTTTGGGGAAGCCTCGGGTGCAGAGATCAACCATTCCAAATATATGATCTTATTCTTCAATACCAAGCCCGCAATCCAAAGAAATTTGGCCAACATTTTGGGCTTTGAACGCAAATCACTCCCAACTAAGTACTTGGGCATTCCCCTAATAGACAAAGCTTAAAAAATTTCAACTTGGGAAGGAATAATCAACAAGTTACAGGAGCGGGTGAAAAATTGGAAGTACAGATCCCTCAACCTAGCTGGAAGACTTATTCTGACGAAGTTTGTTTTGCAAGCAATTCTGACCTTTATGATGTCCATTTTCCCAACACCCAAAGGGATACTACAAATATTAAGAACCATCCAAAGGGACTTTCTATGGCAAGGAGATGAAACAAGGAAGCAATGGGCCTTGGTGGCTTGGGAGAAGGTTTATAAACTAGAAAGCAAAGGAGGCCTGGGGCTACAAGACCCGCAAGTGACCAATGATGCCTACGGGGTGAAACTCTGGTGGCATTGGGTTAAAGAAATTACTACACCATGGGTAAACCTGTGGAAGGAAAAGTATGCCCCATACATACATGACCAAGACAAAATCTGATTCAGAGGCACCAGGGAAGGTTCATCCATTTGGAACCTAGCCTGGTGCAACAAATACTATATTCAGACACACGACTTTTGGGAAGTAAGGAATGGCAGTACAACCAGATTCTGGGATGATGCCTGGCAACAGGAACCTAGAATGGAGAAATGAGATAGGGAGGAACTCCAACAATAGCTGATCATGCAAGTTGAAACCAGAGTCTACCATTACTGGAAACAAGAAATGGATTGCAACAAATGGAGAATTTGGAACACTCTCACCCCACAGAATAGAGACCAAACTGCAACAATAGTAAAAGAGGTGGAGGAGGAATTGAGGAGCCGAAAAATTGCAATCATGGAAGGAAATGACCAGCTGAGATGGGGACACAAAGATGGTGGGGAATTAAATCTAAAATCATTTCAACATTATATCACGGAACAGGACCAAGAAGACCTGACGCAACAATGGGATAAGCTTTGGAACAATCCCCATTGGCCAAAAATAAAAAATTTCCAATGGTTAATACTCCACAATCGAATTCTAACGTGGGAAAACCTAAGGAGAAGAGGATTCATAGGTCCTTCCAGATGTCACCTCTATCAAGCCAAGGAAGAAACAACGAACCATATCCTTGACGAATGCACCTACACAACAAAAATCTGGGACTGGGCGGCAGGTATCCTCCGACAGTCCAATAGGATCCGAGGTAACATCTCCGCAACTATCAATATCTGGAAAGAGAACTACAATGAAAACAAAGGGGTGAATCTATGTTTGACCCTATTGAGTGCTCAACACACCCTAAAAGTTCTATGACCACTTCCTTTTGGGTACCACCTTCTCTTCTACCTTCGATTGTTTTCATCGTGGTTTGAGCCTGATAAAATTATTATCTGATATGTTTCATATCCGAGTTTCTCTTGAGCATATTAAGAACCATATTGAGAAACAATATGACTAATCAAGGAACCAACGACCCAGATTTCTCCCAAATTACTTGAGAAGTTCGGCATTAGTGAAAGATTAAGGTAGCAAAAATTGTATGGGAATTCAAAGCAGCCGAGTGCCGACATTCTTCGACATTGGCTAATAAGAGTATCTCTATTACGCACATAATCTTTGAAAAGATTTCATCGAATGCCGGTCCTTTTGGCTTCGGAAAAGAAGTGTAATCATAAGCATCTCACAAAAGAGGATTTCCACCATCGACCACCGACACCTGAAACATCACCAATCCCAACATCACCGGTATCGAGAGTTTTGTCAAGAAAATAGCAACGTTGATAAACAATCTAAAATAGTAGTCGATCCCCGATCTTTATGAAGGTAAAATGTGACGTGACATTTAACCCCTATCTGTGTCAAGTACTCTACATTGAAATCTTTAGTTAATTCATAGATTGTGCATTAGTTACTAGCTCGTGCATGAATCAAAAGGGAATCGTTAAACTCACTAATACAATGCATCTCCATCCATGCCTCCCCCGTCAAACAGTTAAGTCTTAGTGGTAGAAATCCGATAGCATTATATTTTGAAATCTGCATTTATCACCCATATTAACTAATTGATATGACTGGTAGTATCTCCCAGTTATATTCTTTCGAGTCCTTTTTGTGTGATCCCACTCTACACAACAAGTAATTCAGAACCAGCAGGAGAATGAAGCCACCAATCCAGAGGAAGCATCCGAAGTCCAGTGAGTATTAAATAGTTTTCTTAGCAAGAATTACAGGTATGGGTTCACTTATGGATTTACGTTTTATTTGTATATGTCCTCAACCGAGGCTACTCTATATATGTGTTTAAAGGGCAGTTTTGATTGCAAGGACAATGTCTCCAAAGAAGCCATCCACCAGGAAATCACCACGGGAACCAAAGCTGCAAGAATCATAAATAGGAGAAGGCTCCTCCCCAGTACAATTAGAGTTCACTCCTAAGTTGATGTCCATCATCAAGGCAATCACTAAGGAGCCCTTTGTCCAACCCCCAACTTTCGGGGATACAGAGGCAAGCATTGGAGCAAAGACGACTTTTCCTTGTTGGAAAGAAGTCTTCAAGAAGATCAAGAAAGGAGAGACTCTTGAATATACTCCGCACAATGACCCTAATACAAGGAAGCTCGATGACGAGGTCGTCCCAAACATTCACAGGGCTTATCTACACATGGTGGCAAGCCGGTCTTTGGTTTCCCTTGCGTCAAGCTCTTAAAGTGTCTCATTGATCACACTGATGCACATAATTTTTTTATTAATGATGACAATGGTGAATGCGTCGGGGTTTTCCTGCCATCGGAAGTTCAAAAATACTAAAAACTCAATGAGTCTGGAGAAAAATTGAACAATGATTTCGTGGTGAATTTCTATGCCTCTCAGGACACTAGCAAAATCTTGGCATCCTGGTGGAGGGAAGACAAGAAATTCATGAACCGAACTTCTGGATGGTACTCGACAGTGAATCTCAGGGAACCATACACCTATCTCATGGCCCTTCTCTGCAGATTACATGGGGAGAAAGACTGCTCCTAGTTTTCGAAAGCTTGGATGCCTCTGGCTTTTATAGTCACCATTTTTGGTATCGGTTTCAATTGGAGTGCTATCATCTCCAAATAGTTGAGCACATGCATAAAACAAGCTCAGGTGCCAAAGGAAGGAGATGCCCCTTCCTTCTACATGGCTCCGTATCTACTTGACGTCATCTGTGCCAGGAACATTTTTGTTGGGATGAACTTGAATTGGCACCCTTCGAAGCTCGCAATCCATGTATACTACAACATCTTGTGGGAAAATAGGTACAAGAAATACTATGCTGTTATCTGTGATCATTTTACTACGCCCATTTACTTCTTACTCTTTAAGAGAGAATGCCCTAGATTATCAGACGAAGCAAAAAAGGTCATAGTCAAAATTGGTCACTGGTATTTAGACAAACGAGAAACCTACATCAAGATTTTCAGCGCCACAAGGGCACCACATTTATTACCCCTTTATGTTCTCGACTAGCTAGTGTTAGGAGAAATTTGCTATCAAACCATCATACAAGGATACAATGCAGATTTAGTGAAAGACAATAAGTGGGATTTCATACCGTATGGATTCCATATCGACTTATGCATGGTCAAAGACACCATGCATGCTAAACAAATTGGGCTAGGTCAATTGGAATTTTGGTTCCAAACTGGCCGATTTCGCAAACACGATCCCAAGGGATTGGTCCTACAACACACATCATAGGTATCATCCTATTGGACTGATCCCCACGATCAATTTGAGGATGAAATTTTCATCGAGAACATTGAAGACTGGGATATGGTGGCATCTAGGAAGGTCGATCCAAGAGGAACCGGGTTTAGAGCTTTGAGCTATGAAGAGCAAGCCACGCAATTGGAGCAAGCAATTCTAGGAGTTGGCTGACACCCTGATGCAGCAATAGCATATGAATTGGAGGAAGAAACAAATAACCCCATAGAAGACATGGAGGTCAAATAGGCTCATCAGGGATCCCCGGTACAAATCAAAGTTTTCCCTTAAGATTAAACAACTCAAGAAAGTGGTGCAATTTTATACCAATAGTCTCAGCTACTAATGAAACAGGTGCAGGATAACCCACATCCTGCCATAAGTCCTGGAATTTCAGTTACGATCCAAAGAGTTTCGACAGAACCTAGCAATCCTAGCCTCATAGTCGCTGATGGCACCAATGGGTCAGGTAATCCCGAGTCTACGATATCGCCAATTGATCTCTTGGGATAAGGAAGAACTCAACCAGAGACGGGTTGGGTGTCGATAGAAACACAAGCGCCCAACCCCTTGAGCATGCTAATACATATATACAGTGACAAGGAGAGCACATGGCCTTCTCGTGGCAGCCCGATGAGCATACAAGAAGAAGAAGGTCTTGAAAAGACCTTTTCCCCAAGTCTTGAAAAGTTCTCTCTTGCTAGGCCTAGAGTTCAGGACCAAGGAATCCCACAAAAGGAAGTTGAAGCTGAAGGTAATCTCAACACAGGAAACTCGATGGACCGGAAATAGATGTAGGCCCAAGTGATGAGCCTCCACAGAAGGAAATAGGTAGTTCCACGATCTATGAGAAAGTAAGTGACAAGTCCATGCAAGGAACCTCTATCCTGCCCAATACTTAGATCCCCGGTGAGAAATAAGTAGAAGTTGGATCTACAGGGCAGAACAAAGAAGTGCGAGAGCCCACTCTCAAAAAAATTTACACTTCGGGAAGCTTAGGAAACAATCTCACATGGGGTGATCAGTAGATACTAGACCTGGTAGATGAGGTCACAGACATCTATGCAATCTCTTATGACCAAAAGAGAAAGGATATCGTTCATAAGACTGCAAAGAAGAGAAGAATCACCCTGGATCAGTTTGTCATAGTCGACACTGAGTAGAAGTTAATTGATACAGTGGACACCTATATGTTTGATCTGATTGGTGTGGGAAAATCCCTCTCAAGGGCTTCCCAGGATGGAGCCAGGAGAGATGAAAAGGAACTTGTCATTGCCCAAAAGGATCTTGAACACTTGTGCCATATTACCAATTAACAGAAGGGTGCTACATAGATAGTTGTGTATTTAAAAGATGAGTTCGGTAAAGTTTACGATGAGTTCAAGAAGGATAGATAACTATTAATCTCGAATATAGCCGAATTCCAGGAAGACACTCTCATGGCATTCGCAACATATAAGGAAATGGAGTGATGGTATGAGAAGGCGCAGTAGGCAGTGGAAAGGCTCGAGTTTATTGAGGCATTCTAGAAAGGCTGAGAAAAGGAAGACCATGACATTCGGCTAGTAAGTAAAAGCAGTCTCAATTGCATGAAGTGATCGGCCGAATATTGGGCCAAAATGTCTCAAATCCCACATGAAGAAATCCAAGAACAATGGGCCAGATGTCAAAAGCACTGGGATAAAATCAATAAAATAATGAAAGACATTGGACTCCTTGAGTATGGTACCCCTGATATGTTTATCGACCTAAACAAAATAATCAAGATGTGCGCCGAACAGGATGTGTCATGGGCCAAAGAATGTGCAAAGGTCATCGATGCAAAGCCTGGGAAAGTACAATAGCTCGTAGGACATCCAATCAAAGCCAGAGACATACTTTAAAAATTGAACTTCAGCCTCATAAAATATCGAGCACACGTAGTAGACATCAGGGGAATTTATGCAGCTCCAATGGAACAACATAGGTTTCCATGGGCCAACACTTGTGAAGAACTCTTTATTAAATGGTCTGATTATGAAAGAGTCCACCCTTTCCAAGAAACAACTTGGGTGGATTGTTGAAAGACTCTTAGATGATGATGCCACGTGGTGATTCTTGATTATCTCAAATTGTATTTTACCGTTAATTACTGTTAAGACTTTATATTATAAATAGGAACATTGACCGATGGTCAAAAGGTCGATGGTTGTTGTAAGAACTCTTTTCTTTTGGTTGTTGATAATTATTTTGAGACTGCTAGGAATTAAGAAGTCCTTTTGGACTAGAGATGAGCTATTTTCATCAGATGTATGTGATTGGAGTTGGAGAAGAATTACTTCCTTTCCTGTTTCATGAATGTTGCAGTAAATGAGCAAGAGAAATTAATTATGTTGTCAAGTTATCTGGTGCAATGATTTGATGTTCCTTACTTTAAATGATGAAAGTAAATCATTGTGATTCTACGTGATGAATGTCTTGGTAGATGAATTATTTTTCTTACCGTGACATTGATTACAGTTGTGTTTCTTTCTCTATGCTAAGTAGTTTACCTCAGCTATGTGATGAATGTCTCGGTAGTTGAATTATTTTTCCTACCCTGATCTTGATCATATATGCATCTTCTTTATATTAAGTAGATTTCTCAGATAGCAGTTGGATGCTCTTTCATTTAAAGTATTATTACTAAGCCCTTTGGCATAGGATCGATGTCTGCATGTTTGAGTAGCGGGTTATCCCAAGCTCGACCCCTTCCCAATAGTTAAAAATATTGTCCTATATTCCTCAAGTTGGTTTATACTAGCTTGCACCTCTTGTACCTACCCCACCTAAAAGAAATTACAAAAGAAAATTGTCTTAACCGAAGGAAGAGCATTGACCAGAAAACACAAAAGGTCATTGATAATTTGTCTAGATTGTAAGATCTGGAGAACCATTCCAGTCCAAACGCTGCATAGTCTAATTAGGCCTCGGTGGCAGGTTTGGTTCCTGCTATTGAATCATTGGTTTTAAGCCCCATCAACAGAATTGGTGCTAGAAGGAGGGCCTGAGAATGAATGGCTGAATATGTAAGTTATATGATATTTTGAATAGCCTATAGATTTGTAACGACCCACATGCATGGCTAGTCATCCAACAAACAACCCACCTTTATTGAGTACTCCCGAAGCAGATAAATCACCCCACTCCGAGGAAGGATACCTTCACCCTGAAATACCTTACGCCCTCCCTCACGAGGAAGTGAATCAGTTTAGAAGGATTACCAAAGCCTATGCTAGACAAATCAGTGCGTTTCCCTTCACCCCAATCCTCCCTCGAAGAAAACAATGAAGCTAACTAGTAGTTAGCACTCCCAGTGAATTTTTCATAACTCTGTCAAAGACTTAATAGACTTCACGATCATTGAAATGCAAGAACCTCTTGACCTCATACCCGAGATGCCAGCCGACGACATCTATGGACATAATGATCTTTCAGAAGAGGAAGAGCCTCACTCTGACTCTGAAGATATTTAATTAGAACAATGGTCGAGAGGAGGAGAGGGAAGTTCCACTTCAATCCAACCAACCTTGGTTGGTTGGGGATGCCGTGGATTTCCTTGGACAAGTAAACAATCTCCCTCGGCACCCAGAAAAGTTGCTCCCCAAGTATGATCCTAAAACCTCAAAATTGCCCGAAGATCATATGAAGAAGTTCATAATCACGATTAGGCTTATGAACGTTCAAGATGAAGATGTGTTATGCTGACTTTTCCCCTACATGTTTGAAAACTCGGCTTCCACTTGGTATTGTAACTTGCTAGTAGGATCCATAACTAGTTGGACTCAGTTCCAAAAGGATTTCCTAGACAAATTTGCTGAAGAAACTACCACGGGAGCCCTTATGGACAAATTATTCCCAGCCACCATGACCCCAAAGGAAAGGGTCAAATATTTCAATCAAAGATTCACGACTATCCTAAAAAAAATTCAGCCCGCGGCAAAACCGGCTCAAGAGTTGCAAATCGAGGTCTATGCCAACGTGCTTCCGACCTCTATTTCCATGTTCGTTAAAAGAGATGCAAAGAAAACCCTCACGGAGAATTTTGAAGAGGCCAAGATGATAGAGTTCCAGATGAAAGGGTGTAAAGAAGGCCAAGCATCTCTATCAAGAAAAGAAAGCCATCCCCCTCCCAGGAGAGGACTCCTCTTGACTAGACCGTCGGGGAAGCCGGCTGAACCAACTCTCGATAAGGGTAATGGAGATATAGAAGACCTGCAATTCATGGTCAAGAAACTATCAAATGATATTATAGATATGAAAATAAATGCAGGAGAGGGAAACCAAGGCCAAAGACCCTATAATCCTTTCTTTAAAAGAAACCAGCCTTTCAAAGCAATTGAACCTCCCCCAACCAACCTAAAAATTGACTTAGGGATTGTCGTGTTTGATTCTTTCTGTACATACCACCAAGATAACCACTCAGAGAGGGAATTTCCTCAGTGGTTCCGCGCCATGAATTTAATGGCCAGTCATTTTCTGGGTGAAGTCTCTTTGACCGAACCATCCAACAATTTGGCTTTTAATAATTGCCGATCAGGAAGAGGCTGACCCACCACAATACACAACCATGTTGATATGGGATCATGATGTGATCACATCCTCGGATGATCTGTTTAAACCTCAGGAACCACCCATAGAGATATCAGTGGTACATACACGTAGTAAGGGTCAACCTGGCCCAAAAGATACCGATTCCACCCGTGCCTCACAAAGTAAATTAACTCTCGATTGCCCGAGAATGCCTTTCACTCTCGATAAAAAGCCTATAAGTATCCATACTCATGATTCTCTTAAATTAGATTACAATGTAGTAGAATATTTGAAGAAGATGAAAGCTAATGTATCGGTTATGGACATATGTAGAATCCCTGAGCAGAAAGACCTTCTGTTGCAAGCTCTAAGTTCGGTAGAAAACCTGATCACTGATGATGGTCAGGAGAAGAATCTACCCCTTACAGTTTTGGCAAGAAAACCAATGATAAACACCTACTCAGAAGGCAATAAGGAGAGGCCTTTTGTACCATCTTTCCTTTTAACATTCGAAGTCTTCAACAAGAATCTCCACAACTATCTAGTAGACTCTGGGGCATATTCCAATGTCATTCCCTTTGCCGCTTGTAACAAATTAGGTGTTGTCCCTCTAAAAAGTGATAAGCATGTCATACCACTGGATAGGACCCAGGTCAAATTCAATGGGTAAATAAAAGATGTGATGATCAGGGTAGCCACTCCTCCTAATTTCATGTAGGTGATTGACATCATTGTGGTGGATATCCCTAAGGAATATGGGCTATTATGGAGCCGTGATTGGTCCGAAAAAATAAACGGATAATTCAGCAAAGAATGGGCACACCTTTGGCTACCACTGAAGGGATACAAGAACATGACCAGAATCGATAGGGAAAGATATTTGAAACATATGGTCACAGACCTGGAAACCCCGAATGAACCAGCCTCGACCGATTTTCCCACACTAGGGAATTATTCTTGTGATTCTCACTTTGGAAATTTTTCTCCTCTCTTGTCCGATGTTTTTCTTACCCAAATCTCTGAGATGATCTTTCAAGAAGAATTCTTGATGCCAAGGGAAGATTCTCTTTTTTTTCAAGACCTAGTGCTAGGTCTTCCAGAAGAAAAGATCGAAGAGTGGAACACTGATTGGAATGGAAATCATCGCTTACAAATTTGGACCCTTTATTTTGATGGATCCAAGTCATGAGAGGGTTTGGGAACATGGTGCATCCTCATCAATCAAAAGGGTAAATTCCATTTCTTGTCTTGTAGACTAGAATTCGAGTGCACCAACAACACTACCAAGTATGAAGCCCTGGTACAAGGGTTAACAAAAGCAATAGATCTTAATGTCAAGGAATTAAAGGTGTTCAGAGACTCGGAAATCATTATTAGACAAGTGAAAAACACTATACACTGCAACTCCCCTCATCTTAAGAACTACCACCAGGAGGTGCAAAGGCTGATAGAATGCTTTGAAGCTTTCAATATCACTATGATCCCAAGAGTGAAGAACATCCTTGCTGACTCCTTAGCCACCACTATTTTAATACTCTCACCTTTAGAATATTATGAAGCCTCTCGATTCACTATAGAACTGCTCTACAAGCCATCGGTACCTAATAATATCTCTAATTGGAAAGTCTTTGAGGGGGATGAATATATCATAAGATTCTTGACTAATGAAGACAACTTCAAAGACCTCTCCATTGACTATGAATATTTCCAAGAGAAACTAACAAAAATCAGTCGTCGAGAGGGTCAACACGCGGATAAACCAAAGGCTCACACAATTCCAAAAGGGATAGAAAATCTAGAGAATTTGTTTGATCTAAAGGAATGATTCAAAGGACCTAAAAATGCAAAGACTGGTAGCTCATGCCCCCTCCATAAAACTATAAATCTTGGAACCCCATACAACCCAAAGTATGTAAACATCGACAAAACGATATCTAAAGAGGAAAGGAAATCCTACCTCAAATTATTCAAACAATACTAGGATGTGTTCACCTAGTCCTATAAATATTTGAAAATGTATGATACCTACATCATTCAACACACCATCTCATTGAAACCTGAAGTCAGACCTTTTCAACAAAAGCTTCGAAAGTACCACCCATCCTTGGAACCCCTAATGTATCAAGAGTTAAGGAAGTTTTTAGATGCAAAGATAATTTTCCAAGTTAGACATTCCACCTGGGTAGTGAACCTTGTTCTTGTAAGAAAACAATCAGGAGAAATCCGATTATGTGTAGACTTTTGGAATCTCAACAGAGCTTCAGAAAAGGACAATTATCTCATCCCACTGATGGAGCAACTCCTACAGACCATCTCGGGCTCGGAAATTTTCTCCCTTCTAGACGGTTCCTCAAGATACAAACAAGTGTTGGTTTCAGAGGAAGACTGATTAAAAGCTACCTTCCGGACCAAAGATGATGTAACGGTGTATTCGAAGAATAGAGAGAAACACATCCAACACTTAACTCAGATTTTTGAAAGATGCTGAAAATACGGTATATCACTCAATCCTAAGAAAACTTTCTTCGGTGTTGAAGAAGATAAGTTGTTAGGTCATATTATATCTCAAGCGAGAATTTGCATAGACCTCGAAAGGATTAAAGCCATAACTCAACTCCCGCTACCCCATAACAAGAAGGCTATGCAATCTTTTTTCAGGAAAATTAATTTTTTAAGGAAATTCACCCCCGACTTCACCGAAATCATCAAACCCTTACAAAAAATGATTCGCAAAGATTCCAAGTTTAAGTGGGATGATGAATGAAAAGACGCTTTCAACAATATCAAAGCTTCCATATCCTGGGCCCTTTTATTACGAATTCCCGATTTCAATAGAGACTTTAACCTTTATACTTTTGCCTCTGACCAATTGCTAGCTGTGGTTTTGACTCAGAAGGATGACGACAACAATGAAGCCCCAGTGTCATTCAAGATCAGAAACCTTCAAGGAGTTGAGCTCAATTACCTTTCCATAGACAAGAAGGCCTACGCAGTCTATAAAGTAGTAAAGCATTTTAGGTCATACATCCTCAAGAATCACACTAAGGTGATTGTGCCACAGCCCGTAGTCCGATCCTTATTTACCCAACAAGAAATGGGAGAAAGAAGAGGGAACTGGATGGTGGTAGTCCAGGAATTTGATCTACATATAAAACTCACCAAGATAGTAAAAGGACAAGGGTTGTGCAAGCTTGCAATCGAAGCTCAAGATCAAGCAAACCAAGATCCAGGGTGGGATAATGAAATAGCACTATGGTGTGGTGAAGCAACATACATTTCGCCGGGACCAGACTCTTGGTACAATGATTTGGCTTATCTATTACATCACGGGACTTGTCTTGAAAATCTCAACCCTAGAGAAAGGAGGACCCTCCAATTAAAATCCACACAATATCGCCTCATAAATTTGGTACACTTCTGGATCAACTATGATGGGGTATTATTGAGATGTCTTGAAAGAAAAGACAACAATAAAGTGTTGAAAGAACTCCATGATGGCCCCGTTGGGGGACATTTTGTAGGGAATACCACCGCTCATAAGGTTCTGAGAGCCGAATATTATTGGCCCACTTTGTTCAAAGACACTCACGCTTACGCCAAGAATTGTAAGACTTGTAAAATAAGTGTTGGAAAGGAGAGAAGGCCAGCAATCCCACTTCTTCCTGTAACCGTCTCTAGACTGTTTGAGCAGTGGGGGCTGGAGATCATAGAATAAATTACACCCAATTCTTTGAAATTGCACAAGTATATTATTATTGCCACCTACTATTTTACAAAGTGGGCAGAGGCCATCCCTTTGACCCATGTAAATGAGAAAATAGTCATCCAATTTATAGAACAACAACTAATTACAAGGTTTGGCATTCCTTCCACTCTGGTCTTTGATAATGTAGCCTACTTCCCCTCTACCCTATTGACAGAATTCACTCTGGACAAAGGAATCATAATCAAGTATTCTACAAATTGTTACCCTAAGGGAAACTGTGTGGCGGATTCAACCAATAAGAATCTAGTCAGGATACTAAAGAAGACGGTTGCAGATAACCATAGAGATTGGCATAACCAACTCCATAGTGCCCTATGGGCTGACAGGGTCATACCCAAAGAGGCTATAGGGAATTCCTCGTACTTCCTGGTCTATGGACAAATAGCCATTCTCCCGATTGGGATTTATCTTCCATGTTTTCAATTGGCCCAAGATTCTAACGATGATAAATCCTCGACCATGCAAAAAAGAATCAACAGTCTGCTCATGCTGGAGGAAGAGAGGGAAAGGGATAAGTCTAAATTTTTAGCCCATCAACAGATAGTGAAAATATGGTTCGATAAGCATAAGGCTAAAGAAAAGAATTTTGAAGTAGGAGACTTAGTTCTAAAGTTGGATAAGGTAAATGAACCCAAAGGGAAGCATTTCAAGTTTCAGAGCCTATGGCTTGGGCCTTTTCAGGTGGCTGAGAAGATTGGGGTAGGTACTTATTGTTTGCAAAATATAAGAGGGGAACCTAATGCCCTCCTGGTAAACGACCAAGCCCTAAAGCAGTACTTCCAATAGTAACAATACAATAAAAAAATAAATAAATAATTATATATATATTTCTAGTTGGCACGAATAAAATAAGGACCAGATATATCTGTTTTATGGGATAGAGATTCTGTGTTCGCCTAGTGAATCGCCATTTGTTGAGTGCTCAACACACCCTAAAAGTTCTGTGACCACTTCTTTTGGGTACCACCTTGTCTTCTACCTTTGATTGTTTTCACCGTGGTTTGAGCCTGATAAACTTCTTATCTGATATGTTTCATATCTGAGTTTCTCTTGAGCATATTAAGAACCATCTTGAGAAACACCATGACTAATCAAGGAACCAACGACCCGGATTTCTCACGGCTTACTTGAGAAGTTCAACATCGGTGAAAGATTAAGGTAGCAGAAGTTGTATGGGAAGTTAAAGCAACTGTGTGCCGACATTATTTGGCATCAGTTGATAAGAGTATCTCTTTTACGCATATAGTCTCCGAAATGATTTTGTTGAACACTGATCCTTTTGGCTTCGACAGAGAAGTGTAATCATAAGCGTCGCACAAAAGAGGAGTTCCACCGCCAATCGTCGACACCCAAAACATCACCAATCCTAGCATCACTGGTATTGAGAGTTTTATCAAGAAAATAACAATGTTGATAAACAATCTATATAGTAGTCGATCCCCAATCTTTATGAAGGTAAGATGTGATGTGACATTTAACCCCTAGCTGTGTCAAGTACTCTGCATTCAAAGCTTTAGTTAATTTGTAGATCGCACATTAGTTGCTAGCTCATGCACGAATCAAAAGGGAATCATTAAACTCACTGATACAATGCATTTCCATCCGCACCTTCGCCATCAACCAGTTAAGTCTCAGTGGCAGAAACTCGATAGCATTATATTTTGAAATCAACATTTATCACCCATATTAACTAATTGATATGAATGGTAGTATCTCCCAATTATATTCTTTTGGGTCCTTTTTGTGTGATCCCACTCTACGCAACAAGGAATTCAGAACCAACAGGAGAATGAAGCCACTAGTCTAGAGGAAGCATCCGATGTCCAGTGAGTATTAAACACTTTTCTTAGCAAGCATTATAGGTATGGGTTTGCTTATGGATTTATGTTTCATTTGTATATGTCCTCACTCGATGCTGCTCTGAATATGTGTTTAAAGGGCGATTTTGATTGCAGGGACAATGTCTCCAAAGAAGCCATCCACTAGGAAATCACCACGGGCACTAAAGCTGCAAGAATCAAAAATAGGAGAAGGATCCTCCCCAACGGTTGCAAGACAATTAGAGTTCTGTCCTAAGCCGGTGTCCGTCATCAAGGCGATCACTAAGGAACCCTTTGTCCAGCCCCCAACTTTCGAGGATACAGAGGCAAGCATTGGAGCAAAGACAACTTTTCCTTTCTTGGAAGAACTCTTCAAGAAGATCAAGAAAGAAGAGGCTCTCGAATATACTCCACATAGCGACCTCGATACAAGGAAGCTCGATGATGAGTTCCTCCCAAACATTCGTAGGGATTATCTGCACATGGTGGCAAGTTGGTCTCCAGTTTTCCATTATGTCGAGCTCTTAAAGTGGCTCATTGATCACACCGATGCACATAAATTTTTGATTAATGATGACAATGGCGAACGCGTCAGGGTTTTCCTTCCATCAGAAGTTCAGAAATACTACAAACTTAATGAGTCTGGAAAAAAATTGAACATTGATTTCGTGGTGAGTTTCTATGCCTCTCACGACACTAGAAAAATCTTGGCATCCTGGCGGAGGGAAGACAAGAAATTCATGAACCGAACTTTTGGCTGGTACCCAATGATCAATATCAGGGAACCATACACCTATCTCATGGAACTTCTCTCCATATTACATGGGGATAAATACTACTCCCAGTTTTCGGAAGCTTGGATGCCTCTGGATTTTACAGTCACTGTTTCGGGTACTAGTTTTAATTGGAGCGCTATCATCTCCAAACAGTTGAGCACATGCATAAAACAAGCTCAGGCGCCAAAGGAAGGAGATACCCTTGACTTCTACATTGCTTCATATCTACTGGACGTCATCTGTGCCAGGAACATTTTTGCTGGGATGAACTTGAATTGGCACCCTTCGGAGCTCGCAGTCCATGTATACTACAACATCTTGTGGGAAAATAACTACAAGAAACCCTATGCTGATATCCATGATCATTTTATTGCACCCATTTAGTTCTTACTCTTTAAGAGAGAATGCCATAGATTATCAGATGAAGCAAAGAAGGTCATAGTCAAAATTGGTCAATGGTATTTAGACGAACGAGAAACCTACATTAGGATTTTCGGCGCCATAGGGGCGCCACATTTATTACCCCTTTATGTTACCGACTGGCTAGTGTTAGGAGAAATCTTCTATCAAACCATCATACAAGTATACAATGCAACTTTAGTGAAAGAAAAGAAGTGGGCTTTCATATCGTATGGATTCCATATCAGCTTGTTCATGGTCAAAGACACCGCACATTCTAAACAACTTGGGCTAGTTCAATTGGAATTTTGGTTCCAAACTGGTTGATTTCGCAAACACGATCCCAAGGGATTGGTCCTACAGCACACGTCACATGTATCATCCTGTTGTCCTTATGCCCACGATTGGTTTGAGGATGAACCAAATTTTATCTGTTGTTGCTCATAAAATTATTTGTAGCAATCCAAAATTATTTTTGGATCAATCATCTTAAACATATTTGGATAATAAAATCAAGCCATGATCAGATCTGTATCAAATATTTGATAATAGAAACCTGTGAAACAAAAAGAAACCTAAATTAATAACCTAAAAATTGTGAATAAAA